>APFE031698318.1:38240-65696 GCA_000404065.3 Pinus taeda | reverse complement strand
GTGGGGTATGGGGCGTAGGGGAGGGGAGGAGAGGGCGGGGGTGGTGGGGCGTATGAGGTGGGCGTGGAGGATAGAATTGCCTCGGGCCCACCATGTTCACGTCAAAAGTGTTTGTTAATTTGGTTGACAAAAAAATTTAAGTTTATAAAAAAAATCTAGTGGTTGGTCGATTGCAGGATGGGGTTGCCCCGGGCCCACCATGCTCATGATGGAAATATTTTTTAATTTGGTTGACAAAAAATTTTAAGTTTAGAAATAAATCTACTTTGTTAAACTAATTTAATATGAGAAATTTCAAGGAAAAAATTGAACTGACCTTTCAATTGCGGAAATTCTTCGTTGAATATGTTGTTGATCCCAATGTAGCTGCTCCACAAATTCGCTCCAAGTCTTTTGACAAACCTCAGCAAACCTTGATATAACTTAAGTAATAGTGATAATGGAATATATAGGTGAACCTACAAAGATGTTTTATCGTACCGTGAATGCGAAATTAATTAGTTTTAATAAATTTTAACATAATTTTTTTATGGCGATGAATGAAAATATGATAAAGCGAACAATTTGGAATTGTTTTACAGTGGGGTGAATGTGGGATTACCTTGTTTCTAAATGTATTATAAAAATTAAAAAAAACATTCTATTGTTTAGTAAAAATTATATACTTTGACTATTAAAATAATTTAGGTAGAAGTTATAGTTTACAATTTTAACTTTAATGATTTATTTCATAAAAAAAATGAAGTTTACATTTTTCATTAGATTGCATAATAAAATAATGAAGTGAAATATATGTCACAAACTTTTAGGAGGAAAATATTTTTCGTGAAATTTTTTTGGAGGGAAAATTTCATTCTCTAAGCTATATAATATCTTTAGGAGGCTCTCCATTTGTATAATTGAACATCTTCTATTTGAAAGGGATGGATTGTCCTGATAGTGAAGTTTCGATTTATACAGCATCAACATCTTTATCGCGTAACAACTCTATTCATATGGATGAATATAGTGGGAATTCTTCCACTATGAATAGAAAGTCAATTCTTCCACTTAGTACTGATCCTAAGGACTATGAGAGTAGCACAGATGAAAGAGGAGATGGAGAATTTCAAATAAATAAAGAGTCACATATTCCACTTAGTCCGAATTCGAAGGACTATGAAAGAAGTAGTGATGATGAGCTTAATGACAAATTTCAAAAGAATGGAGTCTCATGGTGTCCACCTAGTCCTGATCCTATGGATTATGAAAGCAGCAGCGATGAAGAGCAAGATGGTGAAGTTCAAAAGAATGGAGTGTTGCGGTGTCCACTCAGTCTTAATTCTAAGGACTATGAGAGTAGCAGTGATGAAGAGTGTGATAACGAATTTGAAAAGAATGGAGTGTCAAAGTGTCCACTTAGTCCTAATTCTAAGGACTATGAGAGCAGCAGCGATGAAGTGCATGATGATGAATTTCAAAAGTATGGAGTGTCACGGTGTCCAGTTAGTCCTAATTCCAAGGACTATGAGAGCAGCTTTGATGAAGAGTGGGATGATGAATTTCAAAAGTATGGAATTCCATGGTGTCCAGTTAGTCCTAATTCTAAGGACTATGAAAGCAGCTTTGATGAAGAGCGGGATGATGAATTTCAAAAGTATGGAGTGCGACGGTGTCCAGTTAGTCCTAATTCTAAGGACTATGAAATCAGCTTTGATGAAGAGCGGGATGATGAATTTCAAAAGTATGGAGTGCGATGGTGTCCAGTTAGTCCTAATTCTAAGGACTATGACAGCAGCAGCGATGAAGAGCGGGATGATGAAATTCAAAATAATGGAGTGTCACGGTGTCCACTTAGTCCTAATTCTAAGGACTGTGAGAGCAACAGTGATGAAGAGCACGATGATGAATTTCAAAATAATGGAGTGTCACAATGTCCTCTTAGTCCTGATTCTAAGGACTATGAGAGCAGCAGTGATGAAGGACATGATGATGCACTTAGTCCTAATTCTAATGAGTATAAAGGTAGCAGTGATGAAGGAAAAAATGATACACATAGTCCTAATTCTATGGACCGCGAGAGTAGCACTGAAAATGCACATGAGGAAGAATATCCAATAAACATCGAGTCAAAATTTCCATTGAGTCTGAATTATATGGACTATGACAGTAGCACTGAAGAAAGGGAAGATGAAGAATATCCTCCAAGTCAGTATTTGAAAAGCACAGTTGATCATAGTGTGGATAACATTCCTCTTAATGATGATAAAAATCCTTATACAAATGATGATCTAATGATGGAGATGTTGCCAAGAAATATTGTATTGAGGGGTAGAGTAGAATATCTGACGAGAAGAAGTTCTATCAACGCACCCATTTTAAGTGAATGCTGCCAAAAAGATTGCTTGAAACATATGGATTTCAAATTTGCATTTGAGAGCAGGAAGAGATATTTGTCAATGAAGAAAAGCATGCAAAATTCATATTTAGTTGGGTGCATGCAATGTACATTGTTAGGTTATGATTATCATATTAAGACTTTATTTATTTGTAGAAAAGCTTTCAAAATGTTTCATTCGATTGGGAATTTTTGTCTCTCGAGAATTCAAGAAAATTTGGAAAAGGATTTGACAATTTATTCTGAAATACATCATAAAAGACAGTTTGGGCCATTATCAAACATTGCAATGTCATGGATGAAAGATTTCTTTTCAAAGCATGGAGAGTGTATGCCAAATAGAGAGACAATACATATTCCAGATAATTTTTCGAGACGCGAAATCTATAACTTATACAAAGAATATGCAGAAGGTGCTGAGGGACATGGCCGGTTTATTACATATCCATATTTTGTGAAGATATGGAAGAAAGAACTCAACAATGTTTGTATTCCTGAGAAGACAAGGATGGGGATTTGTAGTACACGTGCTTCTCTTAAATAAAAAAGGGACAAATGTGAAGGGTCAGAAGGAGGTATGCATTCATAACTTTAACTTTTAAGATCGTATATTCATCAAGTATGAAAACATATTTCTTAATGGCTTTCTTTTATGTTGTGTAGATTCAATTGTCAAAGAACTTCAGGAGCATCGCGAACAACAAAAAAATGAACAGAAAAAGTTGTACAAACATCGAAAGAAGTGTTATGATAATCCGAATAAATATTTGGGTTTGATAATTGATGGTATGGACCAGAAAAAAAAACACTTTTACCACATTTTGTTCGCACACCCAAAAATTTACAGGAGGAAAATTTTATTCAGTATCACTTGGTCGGTTGTATGGCCTTCAATGGGAAAATGTTGCCAAAGGTGTACTTCACAGCTCCAAATATTCATAATGATGCAAATATGATCATAACCATAATTCATGATGTGCTTTCTCATTGGTATGGTAATCTTCCTAAAGTTTTGTATCTACAATTGGACAACACTTGCCGTGAAAACAAAAATCAGGTTGTTTTTGGATATTTAAACATGCTTGTTGAATTGAGAATTTTTTAGAAGGTAAAGGTTGGTTTCCTTCTTGTTGGGCACACTCATGACCATATTGATCAGATGTTCAGTCGTTTTTCAGTCACATTGAGGAGGAAGGAAGCTGGGAGCTTGCCATCATTAATTGAATGTATTAAGAAATCGTACATGCAAGATTCTACTTTTGATGTGTTGGAAGAAACTGTTGACATGCGAAGGTTTATTATGGGATCATATGGCGAGGGGAAATGCATTGAACAACTTAATGGAATTAGCTTCCAACATCAATTTTGTATCAACAAAATTGATGGGAAAACACTAATATGGGGCAAGAAGTATTCAACTACTACAGAATGGGCACTGTTATCAGGTTTGCAATTTTTGAAGTTCATTCCAGATCATTCAATATTTGCATCGAAAATATTGTTATTACAATCAGTTGGTGAAGTTCATAATGCACGCAAACAAAACAGAGATATAAATTATTCTGATTACCTAGAAGAAATAAAAAAATGTATTAGATATACGTATGAGTACTTTGACATTGCTGATTCAGTTTGGTGGGAGTCATTTTTCAATAATCAAAGTGATATCATTTCAATAAGAACAAATGAAGATATACCTTTGAAAAATCCATTTATTTGGCCACAAAATGTGTCGAATGCACATGAGGAAATAAACATTGTTGAACAACAACAATCTCAAGGTATCATTAATTCTTCACAGGTATAGGAAAGAGAGATATATATTGGTTCCAGAAGATCTCATGCACAATGTGAAGCCATGGAAGACCTTTACAGGGGTTCAAAACAGGATATTAAGGAGGGTTGCATGATCCCAATGCTAGCAGATGGAGATCCCAATGGCTATCCACTCTGGGTTGCTAAAGTTATAAAGGTCTTTACAGAAAATGAGGATGTTACAAGTGTTGAAGTACATTGGTATGCCACAAATACACACCCATCCAATGGTGTGTATAAGCCAGAGATGGTAGTTGACAAAAAAAAATGGGGGAAAGAGAAAAAGAAAGGGTACGAATATAAATTGTCACCTCACAGACATATTAAAATTGGAGGATGTTGACATACTTGTTTATGACTTCAATTTAACAAAGAGAGGAACTCTTCGCTTCAAGACAATAGAGATTCTGAAAAGGTTGTTACCAGAAGGAATAGTGTTGAGATGGGAGTTTGCTGAAACCAGTCATAGATCTAGAAGAATTTTGAAACTTGAAATGATGGGCATGCATGTGGACTCAGATGGGGCACTAATTGATGAAAGAGAAGAATATGGAACATCTTCATCAGCATCTAGTCACTCATCTGAAGATGTGAATTCTGATGGTGTGCAAGAAAATTGAGTGATTTTGAATAATTGTTTAAGACAGTTTATCTAACTAATGTATGCATCGTATCTTGAAATAAAATTCTTGATTTCCATATGGTGTTAAATGAGAAGTTATGAGTCATTTTTTATGTTGTTGGATCATTTTACTAGCAATTTTTTTAATTTTGAAGATTGACCCTAAAAAAAATCATCGTTCCAGTATAATCACTTTTTCATTTTCAAGCTTTATTTTGCATGAAAATTTCGTTTCCAGTGCCATTTTTAAAACATGTTCAAAATTGTCTCTAAAAAAAACCATCATTCTAGTATACACACTTTTCATTTTTAGCATTGTTTTTTATGTTTTTTTGGCATTTTTTGGCCAAAGTTCTCATTTTGAGTTTATAGCTCTCATTTCAAAGTTTACATTGTTAAGCATGGAATAACCCTTAATGCTAACCGACTATGACTTATCAATAAAATGCATAACCAGAAAATAATACCTGATTAGGGTCCAGAATGCCGATACACAGATTCAAGAGAAATTCTACACCAGGAATAACACACAACTCCACGCTTAATCAATTATTCAATAACATATAAATTACAAAGTCTTGGCCCTCTCGGCTTGATTACAACAATTTTTCTGACCTCTGTTTCACTCGCAAACCCTATCTCTCTCTCAATCTCCCTCTTACTCACTCTCCTATTCCATCTGATCTCTATCATTACATTTTTCCTTTCTTTTATGGATTAAATCCTATCCTAACAATATTGACAACTCAATCTCTATTTTTATCATCTCAACTATTAAATCCCTATTCTCAAGCTCTGATACACACCTATCCTAACACTTATCTCATGTTATAAAAATAATACAATGATTTAATTATTACAATAATTAAACTAAAGATCAATTTCAGAGATCCAACCCTCTCTCCTAAGAATTGATTTTGACCACTTAGGTCAATAAAATTCATCTCTTGTTAGCCACAACATGTGAACATACAACCACATTGCTGGCTAAGTCTGGATGCTCCTACATCAGACTCCCGGGGAAGAAAAGAGTCACTCATCAAACTGTCAGGATTGACTCCATACTTCTGTAATTCTATTTTTGTTAACCAACTGGCATCCTCCATTGTTTGTCCCTTCCATTTGACTAGATACTGAAAATAATCGTGTCATCGGGTTCTTTTAGATACTCTTTTCTCCAAAATAGCTTCCGCCTCTTTCTTGATTGTCTTTGGCATTTGTTCTTCCCAATTTAAAGTTTGAACTTCATCTTCTGTAGGTTCCTTCTATAACTCTGCCTCTGTCTCCTTGTATGGATATAAATATGCAACATTGAAGATAGGTGATATTCCAATCCTTTCTGGCAACTCAATTTCATAAGCATTAGTTGAAAACATCCTCACAATTCTACATGGCCCTATCTTTTTCATCTTTAATTTATTATAAGTCCCAACAGGAAACCTTTCTTTCCTCAAGTACACCATCACTAGATCTCCCACTTGGAACTCTTTTTCTTTCCTCCCCATATCAGCTTTTTGTTTGTATTTTCCACTGCTTTCCTACAATTTGTCTTTGACATCTTCTTGTAGTCTCTGCATCTGTTCTGCAAACTCTTCATCCTTTGCACTTCTTGTCTCCTGTTTGTCCAGATTTTTGAGCTCATACACACCTCTTGGATTCATTCCAAAAATAATATGAAATGGACTCATCCCAGTACTTCGGTTTGGAGTGTCATTATAAGTAAACTTAGCTTGAGCAAGTGATAAATCCCAATGCTTTGGATTTTGATACACTAAACTTCTCAATATGTTTCCCAAGCTTCTGTTTACCACTTTGGTCTATCCATCTGTTTAAGGGTGATATGGTGAAATGAAACTAAGGTTGGCACCTAGTTTCTTCCAAAGAGTTCTTCAAAAATGCCCAACAAACTTTGTATCCCTATCAAACACAATACTTATAGGAAATCCATGTAACCTTACAACTTCTTAAAAAAATAGATTAGCAATATGTGTTGCATCACTAGTCTTTTTACATGCAATGAAATATGCCATTTTAGAAAAGCTATCTACCACAATATAAATGGAATCATTTCCTTTTTGAGTTTTAGGTAATCCCAAAACAAAATCCATACTAACTACATCCCATGGTTGGTCTGGTATTGGTAATGGCTGGTACAATCTTGTACTTTGGCTTCTCCCCTTAGCATGCTAACATATCCTGCACTTCTCAACAAATTTCTTAACATCATTTTGCATCTTTGGCCAGTAGTAAAAAGCATTTACCTGAGCAAAGGTTTTGTCTTGTCCAAAATGCCTGGATAACCCTCCACTGTGTTTATCCTTGATTATGTTTTCCCTCATAGAACATTTGGGAATGCACACTTTGTTACTTTTAAACAGTAAACCTCCTTGGATAAGATAATCTAACCACTAGCTTCTATTATGAACTAGTGGATTTTGTACAGCTACATAAATATCTTTAAATTTTGCATCATCTTTATGCATATCAACCATTTCTTCAAATCCTGCAACACCAACTCTTAATTCTTGCACAATGAAATTTACCCTTCTTGTAGAAATTTGAATAATATAACGCTTATTCACAGAGATTATCCTGATTATAAACTATTTTCGAATTGCATGCATAATACATAACCTCCTCTACCATTGATCATAAATTTGCGGAATTAAAAAAACAATCGCATGCGCACATTGAAACATCAATCACACATATCAACATAGTATGTAATGGGGAAAGCATATAGCTGAAAACCCTCAACTATCTGTATATTATAATGACAGAGAACATGTAACAATACATAGTACAATACTCCTCACAAGTACTCAGTACTATCTCCACATGCTACACATAAACTAGCTCAGATCTGAACAAGCCACAGATTCAAATCTCCTCCACTGTTTGCCTGCCTCTACTACGCAATCCAAGTTGAGAATAGATCAGATCCAAGTTCAATTCCCTTGGCTTGTACTATGCAATCCTCATTGACAATCTCAATCAATGATTGTGCAAATCTCATGCACAGCTATAGTCACAACTGACAGTAGTCTCACCCTTTCACCCACCTCTAACACTTGTCTCCACTGAATTGTCCATGCACTAAGTTAACTGATGTATTCTTTAGTTGATTTATGAGTTAATAATTAGTGAATTAATTAATAATTCATTCACACCACTCATCACTAGTGTGTTTGTCAGTTAGACTAAATACAACTAGTTCAACTAAGTCAAACGGAACACAACTCCATCAACTCCTCAATCAACTCTACCAAACTCAATCGCTTGAGTTCTAACTGAAGTCCATCATGCAATAGCTCAACTAACCCATAGGAAAAGCGTATTTCCTTCTGGAAGTTGCATGTGCCACATCCGTAGCTCAAACTGAAGTGCTACAAGAGGATAAGACACTGTTTATAGTCCAAATATTATTAAGAGCTAATAATATTCGACTATTCTATTTTTTGGTTGGCAGTCTAAAAATAGACTTCGCCCATATGTCTAAAAATAGAGTTCCATCTGTTTTTACCAACATGACCAATCATCCATAAATAACATCCTGTAACTCATAGACCATGATCCATATGTCTATAAATAGACATAGTCTAAAAATAGACTTTGCGCCAAAAATAGCCTGCGGGCCCACTTAGTGAAAGCAACTTCTTTTCACTAAGCTCCATCATCTTGTTGCATTTTCAACACTCCCTCTCAACAAGATATGGATTATCTGCAACCCCTATCCTTCCTTTTTCGTATTCGAATTTGCTCCTGGTGAGCACCTTCGTCAAGATATCAGCATCCTGATCCTCCATGGGAATGTATGAAAGTAACATGATTCTCCGCTGCACACAGTCTCTGATATGATGGTACCTGATGTCGATGTGCTTGGATCTATCATGAAATACTGGTTTAGCCGAGAGTTTAATGCAAGTCTAGTTATCATAATAAATCACAGTAGGCTCCAAGTGTGACCTAAACAACCCGACCATGATCTTCCTCATCCATATAGCCTCGCATGAAGCCAAACTTGCTGCCATATACTCAGCCTCTGCTGAACTGAGTGCCACGGATCTCTGCTTCCTGCTATACCAAGAAACTATTGTCAACCTGATACTGAAGATCGCTCCAAATGTGCTCTTTCTGTCCGTTGGGCTCCCTGCCCAATCTACATCCGTGAAGCCACATAGCTTCACCTCATCCTCCTGTCTGTACCACAATCCATATCCCGATGTGCCTCTGAGATAATGCAATACATGCTTGCCTGCTTCCAGAAGAGCTTGGTTGGCTTAACCATAGCTTGTGAAAGTTGGTTCATAGCATAGCATATATCAGGTTGTGTATTGACCAGATACATAAGCGACCCCACCAACTATCGATAAACAGTGGCATCCACTACCTCCGCTGAAGTAGCATCCTCCTTCCTCCAACCTCCAGGAAGAGGAGTATCAACAGGCTTGCAGCCATGCATGTTGAACTTCTCCAATATCTCCTGAGCATACTTACCTTGAGAAACAAATAGTCCATCACTGCACTGCCAAATTTCCAATCCCAGGAAATAATGAAGGAGGCCCAAGTCCTTCATCTCAACTCTCTAGCAAGAACCTCCTTGCATGAAAGTATCAATAGCTCATCTCCCGTCAAAATCAAATCATCTACATAAAGTACAATGATCAGCAAATTACCCTCCACCACAATCTAGTATAGGTTAGGATCCACCTCACTCTTGGAGAATCTAAGTCCAGTGAAATAACTGTCTATTCATGTGTATCAAGCACGAGGTGCTTGTTTCAACCCATACAGCGCTCTCTTGAGCCTGCACACATGTGACTCGCTGCTGAAGATCTCAAAACCTTCAGGCTGCTCTATGTACACCTCCTCCTCAATGACTCCGTTGAGGAACACAGTCTTCACATCCATCTGATGGATCTGCCACCCCATCTGCGCTGAGAGAGCAAGAATCATCCGTATGGAAGAATACCTTGCGACAGGTGCAAAGGTATCCTCATAATCGATCCCCTCTATCTGTGAGAAGCCTCGGGCAACAAATCTTGCCTTGTAATTCTCCACACCTCCGTCAACTGCCTGCTTCACTTTTCAGATCCATCTCGAACCCACCACTGATTTCCCCTCTGGTCTTGGGACAATCTCCCATGCACTGTTTCTGACAATCGAATCATACTCTTCCACCATGGCATCTACCCATGCGGAATCCTCCACAGATTCCTCAAAAGAGGATGGCTCAGTCATGACACATTTGCTCACAAGAGCCATGTATCCAGTGTACCGATCAGGTGACTGTCTCTGTCTGTGTTGTGTTGTAGGTGGTCCTACAACCTTCTCTGCATCTTGAGCCAATCGCTCAACTTCTGTAGTGTGCTTTTGCCCTCTGATGGTTGGCACTACATGAGTGGTCTCTTCCACTCCATGAACTTCATCTTGTGGTTGATCCACATCCTAAAGATCATCCTTAGGAACTAATAGCTCCTCATCTACATGCAAGTGTGGCTCCCTCTCAAGTGAACACTTCATGGCTTTCTCCTCCTGAAATTTGATATCCCGTCGCACAACAGTCTTGCGACTGTCTGGCAAATACACACGATAGTTGTGGGGCTTATCAGTGTACCCCACAAATATCCCAAGCTCTGCGGTCGGCTCCAGCTTCTTCCTGGCATCCTTCATCACATTCATGTAAACAGGAGAACCAAAAATCCTCAAATGGGAAATATCAGGCCTCTTACCAGAATAAGCCTCCTCGGGTGTACTCATGCCAAGTATCTTGTGAGGACAACGATTCTGCACATATACTGCAGTATTGCATGTCTCTGCCCACAAGTGAAGGGGTAAGCCCTGATCATGCAACATCACCCGTGCAGCACCCACGATCGTTCTATTCTTCCACTCAGCAACCCCGTTCTATTGTGGGTTATGGGGAGCTATGAGCTCTCTTCGAATCCCTTCTGCCTTGTAGAAGTCCTTGAACTCGCCAAAGATGAATTCACCACCATTGTCACTCCTAAGAGCCTTCACGTTATTCCCTGATTCCTTCTCAACCAGTGCTTTGAACTCACAGAACTTTGAGTATGTCTCTCTCTTCTTCTGTATGAAGAAGATCCAGCACTTTCGAGAGAAATCATCAACAAAGATCACATAGTACTTGTGCTTTGCTGTCAAAGCTACTGAGAAAGGTCCACACACATCTATGTGAATTCTCTCAAGGATCGTTGTGGCGCGACTATCCTTCTCGTGAAAGGTGGCTTTCACAAATTTTCCCAAAGTACACCCCTTGAACTGATCTGACTGCGCAAGAGTGCCTTTAGGAAGCCCAGTACAAATCTACTGCAGTATCTTCAAAGCTCCATGGTGAAGGTGGACCAATCTCTAGTGCCACAGCTCGCCATCATCCCGGCTCACCACTCCTTCTACCTTGCATGCCATTGTTGCGCAGCCATCTACATGCAATTGATAAAGGTTCTTGACTCGAACCCCTATCTTCCGGGTTTCTCCAGTTGTCTTACTGGCAAGAAAGCCTTTCCCTCGCTGAAGACAACATCATATCCCTTGTCTTCTAACATCGCCATAGAGATAAGATTCTTCTTCAATCCTGGAACATGCATCACTTCGTTCAATACGAAGGGTTTACCAGACTCCCTCTCAAAAGAAATGGTACCAATACCGGTCGCACTGTATCTACCATCATCTCCCATCTCTATGTGCACTCCAAGATCTTTCTCATCCAAATCAGAAAACAAATCTTGATCTCCTATCATGTGAAAAGATGCACCACTGTGCAAGAACCATATCGATCCCATCAAACTTGATACCAAGCATACGATCAGTGAAAAATCCAGCTCAAACTGTGAGGCTAAGGCCTCTCCCGCTGCAGATCCAGCAGCTTGCTTATTTTTCTTCTTCTGCGGACAATTTGTGGCATAATGTCCATGCTGGTGACAGTGAAAGAACTTCACCTTGGACATGTCCTGCTTCTTTCCTTTCACACCGGAATGAGAAGCTTTCTTGTTCTTCCCCTTCTTTGCTTTGGCAGCAAAAGCACAATTTTCTTCATCATATGCCTTTGATGAAGATCTCTCCCTGGTATTCTGCCTGATCTCCTCTTGCACAAGATCAGACCACAGTGTCTCCCATCCTGGCAATTTCTCCTGACCATTGACAGAGTCCTGATAGGAATGCCAACTCTTCGGAAGACCAAGGAGAGCCAAGCTCACCAAGTCCTCATCATTGACAGTCACCCCCACACTTCCCAACTCATCCCAACATTGGGTGAACTTCATGAGATACTTGGGCATACTGTCTCCTTTCTCACACTTAATGTTTCTGAGTTTATCCTTGAGCACCAACTTCCTCTGGCCGCTATTGCTTTGGAATAAATCTGTCAACGCAATCCACATCAAGTATGGAGAAGCCTTTCCATGCAAGCTGGATACAATGTGATCCTTCATGCCCTCCAACAGAATCCTTCAACACTTTGTTGTCTTCTTTTGCCAAGCCTCATCAGCAACATCAGTAGGCTTTGGGACTTCAGCATCTATGAACTCCTTCAACCCATTTTCATCTAACACCGCCTCCATCCTATCTTTCCATGCAATATAATTCGAGCTACCTTCAAGGGCATACTCCAATTGCAATCCATTGAAAGACATTTCAACTTCGACACCAACAGAACACTGCTGCAAATTCAAATTCCACCAGCTCAAAACTCAACCGCTTCTGATCTAAAATTCGTGAGAACAAAGTATTTCTCGTACAGAGATTGACTGTATGGTAATTTACTAGATATCTCACCTTCCAATAGAAGGATGAATCCAGAGGCTACTTGGCCCGATTACAGACTCTGCCTGAAGAAATAAAATGTAATCACTTTCTGCATAACAGATCTGATGATCAACCTGCTCTGATACCATGTAGAAATTTGAATAATGTAACACTTATTCATTGAGATTATCCTGATTATACACTATTTATGGAATGCATGCATAATAAATAACCTCCTCTACCATTGATCATCAATTTGCGGAATTTAAAAAACAATCGCATGCGCGCATTGAAACATCAATCACACATATCAACACAGTATGTAATGGGGAAAGCATACAATTGAAAACCCCCAACTATCTGTATATTATAATGATAGAGAACATGTAACAATACATGGTACAATACTCCTCACAAGTACTCAGTACTATCTCCACATGCTACACACAAACTAGCTCAGATCTGAACAAGCCACGGGTTCAAATCTCCTCCATTGTTTGCCTGCCTCTACTACGCAATCCAAGTTGAGAATAGATCAGATCCCAGTTCAAATTCCCTTGGCTCGTACTGCGCAATCCTCATTGGAAATCTCAATCAATGATTGTGAAAATCTCATGCACAGCTATAGTCACAACTGATAGTAGTCTCACCCTTTCACCCACCTCTAACTTGTCTCCACTGAACTGTCCATGCACTGAGTTAACTGATGTATTCTTTAGTTGATTTATGAGTTAATAATTAGTGAATTAATTAATAATTAATTCACACCACTCATCACTAGTTTATTTGTTAGTTAGACTAAATACAACTATTTCAACTAAGTCAAACTGAACACAACTCCATCAACTCCTCCAAACTCAATCACTTGAGTTCTAATTGAATTCCATCATGCAATAGCTCAACTAACCCATAGGAAAAGCATATTTCCTTCTGGAAGTTGCATGTTCCACATCTGTAGCTCGAACTGAATTGCTGCAAGAGGATAAGATAATGTTTATAGTCCAAATATTATTAAGAGCTAATAATATTCGACTGTTCTATTTTTTGACTGATAGTCTAAAAATAGACTCCGCCCATATGTCTAAAAATAGAGGTCAATCTATTTTTACCAACATGACCAATCATCCATAAATAGCATCCTGCAACTCATAGACCATGATCCATATGTCTAAAAATAGACTTTGCGCCAAAATAGCCTGCGGGCCCACTTAGTGAAGACGACTTCTTTTCACTAAGCTCCATCATCTTGTTGCATTTTCAACACTGCTTAGAGTATCACCAACTTTTTTCAAATTACCACTTGTATGTTTTATCACAAAAGTGAAACTCTACAAAAATTCTACCCACTTTGCATGCTTCTGGTTTAATTTTGGTTGGTTGTTTATGAATTATAATGCATGATTATCATAATACAATACAAACTCTTTTGGTAGTAAATAATGTCTCCATTTTTCTAAAGCTTGCACAATAGCATAACATTATTTATCATAAGAAGAATATTTCTTCTTAGCTTCATTCAGTTTCTCACTAAAGTATGCTATTGGCCTCTATTCCTAACTTAAAATTGCTCCAATTGTAACTCCACTAGCAATAGTTTCAACTTGAAAAACTTTTCCAAAATTAGGCAAAGCTAAAACTAGTTTTTCTATAATTCTTCTTTGGCAACTTAAAATTTTGGTCTGTTGCTTCTATCCACTTGAATGGCTCATTCGTCTCTTTAATTTTTTCAATAATTGGTGCACCAATCTGACTAAAACTTCTGATAAAATTTCTATAAAAACTTGCAAGACCATGAAAGCTTCTTACCTCAAATATGTTTCTTGGAATAGGCCAGTTCCAAATTGCTTGGACTTTCTCTGGATCCATTTTCAAATCTTCTTTAGAAACTACAAAACCCAAATAGAATAATTCTTCTTTTATGAAACTACATTTCTTCAGCTTTATCAATAGTTTCTCTTTCTGCAGAGTTCTTAGAACCAACTTAAGATGCTCCAGATGTTCTTCTTTTCTTCTACTGAAAACTAAAATATCATCAAGATAAACAATGACAAAATTTCCTGCATATTCCTTCAAGACTTCATTCATCAATCTCATGAATGTGTTGGGTGCATTAGTGAGTCCAAAAGGCATCACTAACCACTCATACAATCCACGGTTTGTTTTAAATGTAGTCTTCCATTCATCTCCTTCTCTAATCCTTATTTGATGGTATCCACTCTTCATATCTGTTTTAGTAAAATACTTTGACCCACTTAAACAATCCATCAAATCATCCATGCATGGTAAAGGAAATCTATACCAAATATTAATATTGTTTATGGCTTTGGAATCAATACACATGCGCCATTCACCTCCTTTATTTGGACTGAGTATTGTTGGTACAACACATGGACTAAGACTCTCTCTGATTAATCCCTTATCCATCAGTTCTTGCACTTGTCTCCTAACTTCTGCATTTTCTTGAGGAGTTAACCTATGTGTTGCTTTATTTGGAAAACTTGCTCCAAGTATTAGATTAATGTGGTGACTAATACTCTTGATTGGTGGTAATGCATTTGGTAGCTCATCCACAATAAAATCAGCAAAATCATTCAACATATTTTTGATTTCCTCAGATAAATCATCTAAGTTTGTGGAAGCCAAAATTACCTTAGGTCTCCTTATGACAACAAAATGTATCTATTCATCCTTCTTGACTTTTTGCAGCAATTCCTTCCCACTTATCAACATAACATTGTTTACAACCGCTTCTTTGTCTGCTTCATTCTTCAATGGTAGCAGTGTGTGTTTATTTCCATCCTTCTCTAAAGTGTAATTGTTTCTTCTTCCATCATGTATAGCTTTCTGATCAAACTACGAAGGTCTTCCCAGCAATACATGGCATACATCCATTGGCATTACATCACATAATACCACATCCTTATAAGTACCAATCTGGATTTCTACTTTGCATTGTTCTTTCACAATAAGTTGATGTCCTTTTTGTAGCCATGATACTTTGTAAGGAGTAGGATGTATTTTTTTCACTAATCCTAACTTTTCCACCATTTCTGTTGAAACTAGGCTATCAGTGCTTCCACTGTCAATTATCACTTTACAACATTTTCCTTTGGACTTGCATGTAATTTTGAATAAACTCTTCATTTGAGATAGTTCTCATGTCTCTTTCTCTACTTTAAGCAATACCATTTTCAATATCAAATATTCTCTTACTTCGGGTGATTCTTCCCTATTTTCAGTTTGAGGTTTTTCTTCCTTTGCCTCAACTACATTCACATTCCGCTAATTTGTTTCTTTATTATGAGGATACTCCCATGATCCATGTCCCCATTCTCCACATGTATAACACTGAATTTCTCTTCCTCAACCTCTTCCTCTGGGTGCAGATATTCCTCTACTAAAGTCTCCTCTCTATGGTGGTCTACTACTTGAACCTCCTGCTTCACCCTAAGGGTGCTGAAATCTTGATCTGGTAGTTCCTCTACCTCTTTCTGAACTTTTCCCTCTGCTCCTCTGATTTTGTTTCCTCAACATCTTCTCCTCTGCCTTCAAAGCTGCTTAATAGGCATCTTCAATTGTCTTCAGACTCAACAAGTTTATTTCATCTTCTATGTCATATCTCAAGCCATTGATGTATCTGGCTACCTTTTCTACATCATCCTCTGCATGTCCTGCTCTAATGCTCATCTTATAAAATTCTTATGTATATTCTTTAACAATCATCCCTTGTTGTCTCAAATTTTGTAACTGTCTGGAAATATTTAACTGATAATATTTTGGCATGAATTTACTTTTCAACCTGCTCATCATTTTATCCCATTGTTTAATCTTGGGCTTCCCCTTTCTTTCTCTAGATGTTTGTAGTTCATCCCACCAAATAGCTACATGACCCTTCAATCTGGTAACTGCAAATTTCACCTTCTTTTTGTCATCAACCTCCTCATAGTCAAAATACTTGCCCAATGAATTGATCCAGCACATCAATTCTTCTACATTGAGATTCTCATCATACAAAGGTATTTCCACCTTTGGTCTTCCATTTACTTTGGCTAAGATTTTGAGAACTTTGGTAGCTTCGCTTTCATCCTCTTCTTCTTCCTTAGAATATTCCTCGCCAGCACTGGCATCTCCCTCATCAGGTGCTCTCCTCTGAGTAGTTTCCATTGTCTCCATCCTTGTACGTAGGTTTCAAATCTCTTCTAGCAGAACTGCATTCGCTACAAGTCTCCCCCAACCTATGCCAGCTCCTCTCCTAGGTGGCATGTTTATTGTAGCAGACTTAATCCTTGAGCTCTAATACCAAATGATGCAGATGGTTACCAAAATTGATGTGGTAGTCTACAATTAGACTAATTGTTCACTTAAAAACCAATCAATTGCACGTTAATAAGGTTATGTACGTGTATTTCCTCTCAAGGGTCCTGCTAAGCTGACCAATCACCATCGGTCCCACTTTGACTTTTCCTCTCCCGAGCGTTTCAATCTGCACTGTTGATTTGTTTACCCAATCCTACGGATATCGCAACATATCGTGTGCCAACTAGCCCGACCAATCTCCACCATCTATCTATCCTGTCTGATCCAACAGCTACCGCGCAATATCGCACGTTGTCTAGCACAATTGATATCTGGTCGAGAGCACACGAAAAAAGTGGTTTTCCCATGTTACATCTCACCAGCTTAGGTTAATCATGCAAATTTGAGAAATACCATTTACCATTCTTTAAGTGCGCAAGATACCGCATACCACTTGGGAATATTACTCACGTGCTTAATACACACTTTTAATAAATACATTTTAACAAAGGCTAAACGCTTAAGCCTAGAATAACCCTTAATGCTAACCAGTTGTGACTTATCAATAAAATGCATAAACAGAAAATAATACCCGATTAGGGTCCAGAACACTGATACACAGATTCAAGAGAAATTCTGCACCAAGAATAACACGCAACTCCACACTTAATCATTTATTCAATAACATAGAAATTATAGAGTCTTGGCCCTCTCGGCTCGATTACAACAATTTGTCTAACCTCTGTTTCACTCGTAAACCCTATCTCTCTCAATCTCTCCCTTACTCACTCTCCTATTCCATCTAATCTCTATCATTACATTTTTCCTTTCTTTTATGGGTAAAATCCTGTCCTAACAACATTGACAACTCATTCTCTATTTTTATCATCTCAACTATTAAATCCATATTATCAAGCTCTGATACACACCTATCCTAACACTTCTCTCCTGTTCTAAAAATAATATAATGATTTAATTGTTACAATAATTGAAGTGAATATCAATTCGAGATATCCAACCCTCTCTCCTAAGAATTTATTTTGACAATTTAGGTCAATAAAATTCATCTCTTGTTAGCCACGACATGTGAACATACAATCGCACTGCAAGCTAAGTCTGGATGCTCCTACATCAATACCTCAAGTCCTTTGGAAATCATCCAAAGCAGCCTTAGAACAAGAAGATGAGGGAAACTCTGGATATTCAAGCTGGTCAATGTGGGAGCTAGATCAGAGGGAAGTTCTGGGAAGTGGTGTGTGACGAGCACAGTATCGATCCTAATGGCACTTATAGAGGGAAATATGATCAATAGTTGGAGAGAGTGAATGTCTATTGTAATGAAGCCAATGGGAGGCGCTACATTTCTTGAGTGGTTTTAATGGATATGGAGCCAGAAACTATGGATAACCACAAGACAGGGCCTTATGGCCATATCTTCAGACCCGATAAATTCATTTTCGATTAGAATGGGTCCAGGAACAACTTAGCTAAGCGGCATTACAGTGAGGCGGTTGAACTCATCGATTTCATTCTTGATGTCATCCATAAATAGGCCAAGAATTTTGATTGCCTCTACAAATGATAAAGAACATAGTTATGTAACTAGTAAAGAACACAACTTTACCGATGATGAAGGCTTAAATAGTGAAGATTCTATTAGGAAGGGAATGATGTTAACTGGATGCTCTTAAGAGACTAGAAAGGACTATGATGAGAGCTATTCTATGGACAAAGAAGCTATTGATTTAATTGTTGTTGCAAAACTCTTGAAGGTTCTGTATTTTGAAAAATTATTCTATATATGTTCTCTTAATTGACTCCCATCAACTATGTGGACAAAACACATGAAATAATTTATTTCCTTTCTTATGATTATGTGATGGGGGATGCTACAGATCATCTCGAAGAAGAAGATCTTGATGCATTATTGATGATTGGATCATTTATGACATCAAGGCCACCTAATGCAACTATTTCACACAAGGATTCCTTCAAAGTAGTTTGTAGTCCTATATTTTTAAGGGATGCATGGTATATTCACATATTTAAGAGAATAAATGAAATTCATTTCAAATAGTAAACTTTCAAGAGGGGAAATTATTATGATGCCACTTGGAATTTTATTTCAAAAGAATTTTATAGCTTAAAATAATGGGAAGACAATTTTTGCGGAAGTTGGTTTTTCTCATACATTGTGAACAAAGAAAGGAGGATTTGCAAGCCTAAAGTATAATTACGCAAACTTGTGTAAGTAACATAGGTGGGGTTTCAGTAATAAATTGTAATAGTAAGAGTGCTATGACAGATGCAATTCCAATTGCAATTTGTTCAAAACGAGATATAATCCATCAGACACAAATAATTTCTTAGTACATTTTCATAAACTAATGAAGACTTTTTATCAATATTTAGAATTAAACATAATTCATTGCTTTAACAATACTAGGTTTTTTTTTTTAATATAATTTTCACAATTGATTGGTGGCTTTTGGGCCTCATATTTTGAATCTAGGGCTTTGATATCATATGTTAGGAACTAACCTAGGTCTTCTAACTAAACCAAATTTATCATTTAATTTAATCACATCATGAAAGAAAATAACATGTTTATAACTCAACGATTATTTGATAATAACATACAAGTAGAATTTGATTTGCAACATTTTAAACATGTAAAAAATTTCATTTGCAGCAATTTACATAAATAAAATAACGAATGGAATAATACATGTTCCAGTGGTTTGGTTGGGATGCTCCTGACTCTGTTGGGATGCTCCTACTGGGCTACCCAACTGAATTTACCTCCCAGACAACTAGGAATGATTTTCTAGCCTAGGGAACCTCCACACGTTCCCTAACCCTATGAGCCCAAGTCCAACCAGTTGTAGTGTGTCCAAGTTAAAACCAACACTCTCCAATAGATCTAAGTTTGAGTTTTTCTCATTTTTCTCTCCATTCTCTCCCTTCTCCTTCTCCACATTCCTCCTCCCCAAAATAAAATCCCCCAATGCCAAAATAAAGAACAAGGATCTCCCCTTCTCCTCTCCTCCTCCTTCCTTTTATGTCTCTCCCTCTCATCCACCTCAACCACCTACCATTAATTCTATGAATATCCCCCCATCCTTGTAATTCAATGACCTTGACTTTCCTTTTCATATCTTATCCAAAAATAAATTTGAAAAAACATCTTGGGAATGGAAATATTAATATTTAATTTAGAAATAAATTGGAGAAGACAACTTGGAAAACCTTGGGAATTGAAATATTGATATTTAATTCATAATTAAATTAGAGAAGACAAAATGGAAAACCTTGGGAATTGAAATATTGATATTTAATTCAGAAATAAATTGGATATGACAACATGGAAAATCTTGGGAATTGAAATATTAATATAATAACAAATAAATAAATAAATCATATCAGTAAAATAAAATTATAGATTCACAAGTATAGGTATATATCAACATTACTTAATAATTACAAGTCAATTTTAGGTTAATTAAACACTAATCAAAATTAGCATAATAGGATCAATTAGGGCATTACAGGTGTTTGGAATTGGCCGCAAGAGAATTAGCAGCAACAACAATAACAATTGGAACATGCAATAATTTGTTGGTAAAATACTTTAGGAGCAGGGCCATTGTGGGACACTGGTACCCAATAGTTTCATTTATTTCCATAAATTCTATGACCAATATGATGGTTTTGAGGCAGGGGTATGCCTTAGTTTTTGGACCTTCAGGTGTGAGGAAACATTGCCAAGGAATGGATCGCTCGAGGAACTGGGAGGAAGGGAAGGGGATTCCTAAACTTGGAAGGTGAGTGACTGCACGAAAGAGGGTGATCCAATTTCTTGAGGATCTGGGAAGTAGAGAATAGAAGGTTGGGGAATCAATTTATTTTGGTCAATGGAATTTTTTATTAGAATTAGAAGCAAATTAGGAGTGTTCCTGGAAACAATGAGCCGGTAAATGTTCATTGATAGAAAAATAAGCACAATTATTCAAACTTGGAGGAAGACTTTGATCTTAGCAGTGGATTATAGAATTCTTGGGAAGTAGGTGAATCCTTGGTACTACTTTTAAGGGTGGAGGTGTGAGCCTATGGATTCCCTTGTTGCTAATGTGGGTCGTATCCTTTTATTTGTTGGTTAAAGAAAATGTGCATATTTATATATGTGTATATTACTGTAAATATTGTATCGATTTATGTTTATAAAGATCCATAAACAATATTTTTATTTTTTGGTTGAAGAAAATGTGCATAAGTATATATGTCTTTTTCATTGTAAATATTGCATCGAGTTGGGTATACAAAGTTCCATAAACAGTATGTTTGTCATATTTTCAGCAGTATGCCATTGTAAATACTACAATGAGTTGTGTTTATAAAGCTCCATAATAATTATGTTTGTTGGTCATAAGTGTCATATAACACTGAGGATGATGTTCCCACAAGGGGAGGGGTTTGTAATAGCCTTGGGTGATTTTTCCACGTAAAAAGGAAAAATTCAAACCATGGTCATGGAACACATATTCCAATCTGAATGAGGGGAAAAAATCACATTGGGGATCACTTTTGGTTAATTATTTATTGGATATGTAAATTGGCATTGGAAAAGGAAAAAGGAAATAAATGTAAATTTAATACAAAAAATAAAGGAAAATATGAGAAAACGAAGATGAAGAGACAAGAATATGCATTAAGGGGAAAATGAAGGAAAAAGGAAAATATAAAGAAAAGAAATTGGAGAGACATCATTCTATCATTCTATTTTGGGAAAAGAGAGGAAAAGGGAAGGGAATACTATAGAAAGAGGTACTCTATGGCAATAGAGGGGGGAGCTCTAGGATCAAGGAAGTCACAAGCAAGAAATCAAGGAACAAGCAAGGGAGCACAAGGGGAAGATTGGACAACAACAAGTAAGAGCAGAAAATAATTGTTGATTTGTAGGTAATAGTGTGCATGTGTGATTTAGCATGTTGGGATTTGATGTATCATTTATGCATTGGTTTATTGGTCATGTTCACTATAATTGGCATGGCATTTTCCTAGATTGACAGCAATGTACAAACTTTCCTTTGCATTTCCTGGATAGCCATGATGTAGTGGGTTCCTTGTTTTGGTTAAGCTTTGGATTGTCGGTAGATATTGGATGCTAGTTGAGGTGCTCTTAGGAAAATTTGCAAGCGTTGAGGGTGGATATGGTTTTCTCTTGGAACTCTTGACATGAGGGTGGAGACAGGAAAATTCCTCTAGGTATGGCAAAGAAATTCTGAGGTATCCAAGCTTGTTTAGTTGTGGTTATTTCTGGACCAGTTAGGTGAAATCACTGACGTTGAGGGTTGAGGTGATTTAGCCTCTAGATTCCCTAGTTGGTTTTGTTTTGGTTTATCCCATGTAATCCCACATTCACGCTTGGAATATGGCATGAGAGTGATTGGCTAAAAGAAATATTTGGTTCAACCCAATCTATGGTCGGGTGGTACATGGAAGTCCCTAACTTGGTTGGATTTATTCATATGTTATTATCTGTTATTTCTTATTGAGATCAATGAGCACATGTAATGGTTATTGTGTTGATTTTATGATTTTTTGTCATAGATTCATTTTGGTTAAATATTGGTTATAGGCATGGTACATTCTTATTGTATGATGTGCTCTTGTTATGGATCGTGTTCATGTTTGATGATTTATTGAATGGTTATATGAATGCATGATTTAACTAATGTTTGATGCAACTAGCTTGAGAGGGCAGCGAGCCTTCTTGATGATCCTTTGATGAAACTATTAAGACAATGAACAAATATGCATTCATGAACTCTAGTTAATATGTTTACCATGTGTTTGTCTAAATTTTTATCATGTGATTGGAAATTTTGGGATAATTAATTATCACAAGTCTAGAATCCTATTTTTTAATTATCACAAGTCTTGATTGGAAATTCCCAAACTTGTGATAATTAATAGATAGGATTCTAGAAAGTTCTGGGAAGTGGCCTATAAGATAGCCCTAAAATTTTGGCACTGAATCCATGGTCGTAGGCACATAATTGGGTATTTTTAGTTGTAGCCACATGAAGGACAATATGTGCATGCATCTAGAGCCTTCTAGCCAAATGGACTAGGATACATGCATGTGGCTGGGCTGTAATGCTTGGTAAAAGGATAGTTCCAGCTCAGGGAAAGATCATCAGTGGATGTTGTTTGACATCTAGGTGATCAAGTGTCCCTAGGAGGTTGTGGTAGGTTTCAAGATGGTAGACCCCATTTCCATAACTAGAACTTGGATGTTACATCATGCATAGTAACTCTCATCTCATGTTTTCCTTGGTGAGCTTGTAAAAGTGAGTAAATTTGGGGTGGGGTGTTATATTTGGTTGAGAGGGAGACATGAGTACCTTAGGTTGTGTGCCCATATGATGGTACTTGGGAGGACATATTGTCTTGGTTTGTATTGAGATCTCAGTTATAATTTAACCTTGGTGATGTCTAGATCCATGTGTAGGAGGGTATCTTGGTCTTGATGATATGGAGCTTTGTTTGTTGAAATATGGCAACAAGAATATTCCAATTTAATCTGTCCTTGAATTAACTTGTGAATTAAAATCGAATTTAGTCTTAACAACTACTTGGAAATAATTAATTAATTTATTTTAAATTAATTAGTTGGAGAAATTCAAATTAGAAGTCTTTATGAAGTCATGCAAGTGTTATGCCTTAAATTAAGGAGATAATATTGAGTTATATATGAGTTGTAATTAGTTAACTTAGTTTACTGAGTTAAGGCCAGTTAAATTAGTTCCAAACTATTTGAGGAACTAATAGTGAGCTAACAGTCAGTTGATGCATTAATGCACTCAACTAGTGCTACTCCAATTAACTGAATATTCCCTCATCAGAAACTCATGCATGTATATTCTGAGAAAGACCTAGTTGAGATTAATGTTCAAGGATAGTGTACTATCAGTTGCATATGTTTTCTCATGGAGAAAAATCATGCACACAGTCAAGGATTCATCCTTGAGGATTGCACAGTTTTGAAGGCTTGTTTTTCCACTTGGTAATAGGCTAATCATCCACAAGGAACAACACAAGGAAATAGGAACTTGGAGGGCAGAGAGGAAGGCTGGAGAGAAGCCAAGATTGCCTATGAGCATCTATGAGGATTGTATTGACAGATAGCTAGCTGTGAGAGCTAAGGCTTTGTATAATTCCTATGTATTTCCACGATGTATGATAATACAATAGTGTGGGGTTTTTTATCTAATATTTTCCCCAAAGTATTTTCATGTGTATTGTTCCATTGATTCTTCTTCTTCTAGTTATATTTTTCATCTCGGTCTTTAAGCTTCTGCAAATTGATAGTAGAAGTAGGTTATAGTATTCTACTTTGATTTATATTGCATTATCAAGTTAAACTATCACAGATTTATACATCATTTTAGTTGATCTTAATGATACCTAGATCCCTTTGATGGTTGGTGTCTTGGCATGGAGGCCTAGATGGTGTATATATATTGTTAGGAACTCATAACTACATGCTTGAATTTATTTTCGTATATGGGTGAATGATGCTTACAAACCCTCAGACGATATGCCTAAATAGCCATTGAATGGTCACAAGGTTGATTGGTCACAACTTTTGACCATCACTTTTTATAACTTAATAATAATTAAAATACTTAAACAATTAATTAATTATCTATTTAATTATTATTCATCATTTATTTATAATTATTTGTTTTATTTATTTATGAAATAATTATTCATAACATTGCCCCACCCTTAAAAATTGCTTTGTCCTCAAAGCAAGGGTAACGAGGGATATTGATGTCTGAACTTCTCATTTTGCCATGAGTCTTCTTCAAGAAGTTTTTTCCACTTGATCAGGTATTCTTTAATAGTTTTGGAACATAATACCTTCTCTCTAGTTACAGGTTCTAAGACAATCCTTCCATCTTCATCAACTTTAGGTATCTCGGTTTGAGCTGATTGGTTTTGACCAAATACATTTTTGAGACGCTAAACATGGAATACATTGTGGATTCAAAAGTTATATGGTAGTTTCAATCGATAAGCTACTCCATTGATTTTCCTGATTATCTGAAAAGGCTTATAGAACTTCGAAGCTAACTTATTCTTCCCTTGTTGTTTCAAGGATAACTTCTTGTAAGGTTGTAGTCTTATGAAGACTCAGTCTCCTTCTTCGAATTCTTGTTCTGAAAGGTGCTAGTCAACTTGTTGCTTCATTCGATTTCTGGCATTTTCTAGGTTTTCCTTTAATATCTGGATAATATTTTGACTTTCATCTAAATGGTTCTTCACTGCTTGAACCTTAGTGTCAATTAATGCAAAATCCTTCCATCTCGGGGTCCATAACCATACAAGGCCTGAAATGGATTCATTTTAGTTGATGTGTGATAGGTGGTATTGTACCACCATTCTTCTAAATGCAACCATTGTGACCATTTGTTTTTCTTATCAGATATAAATCATCATAGGTATGTTTCTAAACACTTATTTACTATTTATTTTTTACTATATGTTTGTGGATGGTAGGATGAACTCATGTTAAGGGTTGTTCTAGCTTAAATCTTAAATCTCTAGTGACTAACAATTTCCCTTAAATCTCACATCTCTAGTGACTAATGATGACTTTAGGTAGACCATGTAGCTTGTATATTTTTTTGCAAAAGAATTTTGCAATTTGCTTGGTTGAGTATATTTTCTTCACTACCATAAAGCGTGCATATTTAGTGAGTGTATATACTACAAATATCTTATCCTTACCATCAAACTTAGGTAACCCATCGATGAAATATGGGGGGATTTCTTCCTATTTCTGATTTGGGATATGTAAGGGGTGTAACAATCCAGGAGTTGAGACTTTTTCACTTTTACTTCTTTGACAAATATTGCATTTGGCAACGCATTTCTGAATTTCCTTACCCATTACCTTCCAATAGAATGACTAATGTGCGTTGTAGTATGTCTTAAAGAACTCAACATGCCCAACTGTAGGGGAATTGTGTGATTCCTTTAGAGCCTTTATTTTAAATTTGGATGAAGGACTTAGGTAAATTCTACCCTTATACCATAGTATGTCATTTTTCCATTCAAAATTAGGATGTTGATTGATGTTTTCGATTATCAAACACGGGTCTGGATCCTTGGCATATTAAGTTTGGATTTCGTCCAACCAATCTGGGACTACTACCAATGCAAAGCATATTGTAATATCTTCATATTTGCATGAGAAAGAATGAGAAACGACATTATCATTTCCCTTTTTGTGCAAATATTCCATGTCATATGTAGCTAGTTTCTCTATCCACTTCTATTTTTATGTTGATAATGTTTTTTTTTTTTTTTTTTTTTTTGTAACAAGAACTGCAGACTTTTATGATCTGTGCAAATTTAAACCTTGCTCCCTAATAAGTATTGATGTCACTTTATTAACGCATGAATAATGGGAAACATCTTTTTGTGGTAGGTAGACTTCAAAATTTCCCTTTGATTAAGCTTTTGACTTTCGTAAGCTATGGGGTGACCACCTTGCATTAGTACCGCTCCAATCCCAAATCCTGAAGCATCAAATTCTACCATGAAAGGTTTGGAGAAATTTGGGGTTGCCAGAACCGGGGTAGAAGGCATTATCTCTTTTAAGGATTCAAAGCATTTGTCTACCTTATTGTCCCATCGAAAGGAATTTTTATCTAGTAAAATTGTTAGGGGAGTAGTCACATGTGCATAATTTTTTATGAACCTTCTGTAGTATCTGATTAATCCAAGGAACCCCCTAAGTTTTGATATATTCTTCTACTTGGGCCACTCTTTGATCACTTTAATATTGCTAGGATCTAATTTAACTCCTTCTTTGCATATGATATGCACACAATATTCGACTTCCTTCTGTTCAAAGGTACATTTTGATAATTTTGCATAAAATTGATTCTTCTCCAATACAGAAAGTACTTCTTCCATGTTTTGTTGTAATCGATTATATCGTCGAAGAAAACCAAATACGAATTTCCAAGGGTATGGGGGAAAGAGTTCATTCATAGTTGCCTAGAAGGTGGTTGGTACATTTGTTAGACCAAATGGCATTACATTAAACTCATAATGCCCTTCATGGTCTCAAAATGTAATCTTCTCGATGTCTTCTAATATTACCTAGTTTTGATAATAGCCTGACCTCAAATATAATTTTGAAAAACATTTTTTTTCCATTGAGTTCGTCCAACATCTCATCAATAAATGGAATGGGAAATTTGTGTTTAATAGTAATCTTTTTTAATCCTCTATAATCTATACAAAACTGGAAGGATCCATCTTTCTCTCTGACTAACACTGCTGGAGCTGCATATGGTCTTCTGATTTTTGTAATGATTCCACATTTTAGCAAATATTGTATTAGCCTTTTGTTATGAAACCAGCTCAAGGAAAGATAGAAAAGATAGATCAACGCCTTAGAATTCAGACTCTTCGAGGGGGCAACCTCCTTTACATTACATAAATGAACAATTCTTGGATGCTTCAAATGACAAAACCTCCTTTCTATATATAGGATTCT
>APFE031698318.1:0-33128 GCA_000404065.3 Pinus taeda | reverse complement strand
TGACCATTTCTTGTAGCAACTTATTCATATTTATCTTCAATTCTTCCATGTCTATCTTCAAATATGTCTTCCAATCGTACATCTTAGCTTCCATGCCATTCATCTTAGCTTCCATGCCCTTTATCTTAGATTCCATGCCATTTATATTAGCTTCTTTTAGCTTTTGTGAGACTGACATTTGTTGCACTTGGTCTTGTAATTTTGATATATCATGTAGCATTTCTTCCTCTTCTTCATGAGTCATGCTACTGCTTTCAGGTTTCTTACTAGGTGTTTGTATTTTCTTTCCTCGGGGATCAGTTACCAATAATAATTCTCTACTATGCCTTTTGAATTCTTCAAAATAAATTTTCAAACCAAGCTTAAGCAAAAATTTAAAATAATCTACACACCTTTTTTCACTTTGTAGGAGTTCGATATTGCCTCTGATGTATCTTTGTACTTTCGAATCATCCAGTTCTAAAATTACGACCTGTAGTTGCTCTCTATCTCCTCTTTCCAATGCCACCAGTTTGACCCAAATTGGATTCCCCAAGGAAGAGTTATGCGAAATCTCCCACAATGACCTGATTGTAGACTAGTTCAGTAGAGCGAACTTGTATGACGTGCCACGAGTCACTGTTTCAACTTTTGGCTCTGAAAAATATATACAAGAAACTACAGGCCATCCTCTTTCTATACCTTCTTACAAAATTTCAATCCAATTCTTAGAGAGAATGTTATGATGATTTTCCCCAGGTCACCTATTTGGAATGTAATTCAGGAGTCTAAAAAAAGACCAACTTCCTCAGATCATATCTCCGCAAATATAGTGCGAAAAGCTTTGAAATTCGGACCTGAGGTTCAACACGATTTCATCTCAAATGGGTTGTGTTTTTAGCTTCTGAAACATCACATAAAAAAAGTTATAGAGAAAATTCCACGATGACCTATTTGGAGCAGTGAAACCCTAGAATCCAAAGCTCTGATACCAAATGTTATGAAACCAGCTTAAGGAAAGATAGAAAAGATAGATCAACGCCTTAGAATTCAGCCTCTTCAAGGGGGAAACCTATTTTACATTACATAAATGAACAATTCTTGGATGATTCAAATGACAAAACCTCCTTTCTATATATAGGAGTCTGAGGAGTCACAATGTAACCCAACCGACCTAACAATAATAATATAAAGCCACAAAAATAACAATAGAGGGATTCTATGGGGCACAGTAATAACAATATGGGGATAATAGGGGCACAAAAATATTAATAAGGGATACAACTACAATAGTAATGGGGTAATCACTAGTATTATAGGGACCCAACACCTTTCTATCTCTATTTTATGATGATGGGGATAGTGATATGGCTTGACATTCATAGGTGTTGCATCTGGTTTAACTTCAATTATTTGTTCAATCTTCCTTTTGTGATGTAATTTTATGGGAAATTCCTGAGATACTTTGTCATATTTTCGGATTAGGGATGTAACTTCAAACTGTTGGTGAGTCACTTCCATATATAATAAATCTAAATGTTGGCATTAAGCAATGAACACCGAAGCTCCTTTGCGAATACGTTTCTTCATTTTTTGTGCAGATATGATTTGGGTAGGAGGAGCCTGGAACTTGAACAATCTATACTTTCTTCCATTCCACTTGAACTTAATGAATTGTTTCTGATGGTTTGTGGAATATGTCCCCAACATTTGTAACCATTGTATTCCAAGGATATAATCTACAAATCCCAAGGGAACTGTGTAAAATATAGACTCCATTTCGTAATCACTTAGTTGCATTTTAAGTTTATGGCATTTCCCTACTCCATCTATTATTTTCCCATCTGCCACCATAACCTTTATATCTATCATAGGATATGTAAATAGATTTATCCTCTTTGCAATGTTGTCATATATAAAATTGTGGGTGTTTTTTGAATCTATTAACGCAGTAATGTTTTTCTTCTTGATATGTCCCTTTAACTTTAATGTTTGTGTCTAGGCTATCCCTATGATCGCTGCTAGAGAAATTCTCAGCATATTTTCATCTTCTGGATCTAGATTAGGAGTCTCATTTCCTTCGTTAGTTTCTTCGTCAAAGTCACTCTCTGAATATTCCTCTTCTTCTTCTACTTCATAGTTGTAGATTTTTTGTGTGTTGCACTTATGCCATAAAGAATATTGTCTCTACATTTCCAAAATTTTCCCTCCTTTTTCTTTTCAAAACTTGACTGTTATTTTCCTACTTCTCATAATGAAGGTGGAATGTACTTTCCAGACTTTTCTAGAGAATTCTTGCTTGTATTTCCTTTTGACTAACTACTTGATTTTTCATCACTGGCATATGGTGTTTTATGGAATTTATATTTTCACTCAATAATTATTGCTCCATGTCTAGCTTCTTCAATATATTTTGGCTTGGACAACATCAATTCTACTTGGATATACTCCTTAAATCCACATATATACATTTCTAAAAATCATTCATCAGAAAATCCTCTTTATCTTACAGCTAATACTTCCCATTTGTGGGTGTATTCTCTTACAAACCCTTTTTGCTTAAGATGAACAAATGTTTCATAGACATCATCCTCTTCTTCTTCGTGAAACCTTCTTAGCAAGGCATCCACAAAGTTCTTCTAAATAAATGAATGAGCATCACATTTGTTGGAGCACCATAGGAACCAGTCATATGCCTCAGCTTCCAATTTGTTGGATGCGGTCATGATTTTTTCTCATTCATCAATGGATGGGTTTGTCTAAAAAATGGCCTCTATTTTATTGACCCAAACAATAGAGCCTCTATGATCCTTACCATTGTACTTAGGTAATTCTCTTTTAATTTGTTGGTAGTATTTTTCTGGAAATTTCGTAGATTATTGACTTCCTTGGAAGTGTATTTTCCATATTTGCAGAATTTCATGCATTTGCATAATTTCATGATTTAGAAAATCTTCGCCTTCTAGAGTCTTGGGACTTTGTGCCAATTCTTTAGTAACTAAAGGATTAAAAACTGGGTTAAATTCTCCCATTAATTGGGTCGTATGCCTAGATCCATTTTCTCAATGTTATTTAATTTTTTAATATCATTTTCCATTCCTTCTTGCGTCGCAATTAGCCTATTTTGGCCCTCTCCTAATTCTTCATGCTTCTTTTCGACATTATTGAGGCATCTTCGTACTTTGTCAAGTTCCTCTTGATATTTTTTTGTTAGGTCCCTATAATACTAGTATAGCCCTTTATTTTTATTGTTGTGCCCATGTAGTCCCCATATTGTTATTATTATTCCCAATAGAAGCCCACTATTGTTATTGTTGTGCCCTTAGATTATTATTTTTATGTAGGCTCTGATTATATTGTGACCCCTTAGACTCCTATATATAGAAAGAAGGTTTTTTAATTTAAATTATCCAATATTTTTTCATTTATGTAATGTAAAGGAGGTTTTCCCCTCGAAGGGGATAATTTTTAAGTCTTGATCTATCTATTTGTGAGCAGGTTTCATAACTTTGGTATTAGAGCTTTGGCTTCTAGGTTTCGATGCTTCAAATAGGTCATCATGGAATTTTCCCTATAACCTTTTTTCTACAAAGATTTAGAAGCTAAAATTTCAACCACGTGGACTTGAAATCATAGTGAACCTTGTGTACAAATTTAATATCGTGTCTCACTATCTGTTTGGAGATATGATCTGAGACAGTTAGGGTTTGTGCAAGCTCCAGAATTCCATCTCAAACTTGTGACCTAGGGAAAATTGTCATAACTTTCTCTTTGAGCATCAAATTCAAATTTCATAAATAATGACAGAAAGAGGATGGACTGTATCGTTGTGAGTATCATTTCTAGGGCTGAAGGTCGAAACAGTGACATGTGGAACTTCTTAAAAGTTCTCTCTACTGAGCCAATATATAATTAGTACATTGTGGGAGATTGGGCATAACTATTTCTTGAAGAATCCAATTTTGGTATTACTTGTTGGGTTGGAAAAAAGACTCGGAGGGCTACCACAAGAAGGAATTTTAGATCTTGGAGATTCTTAATTACAGAGATACAACAATTGCAATATCTAGCTCCTAAAAAGCAAGAAAAATGTGTGTATTTTTAAATTCTTGCATAACTTTTATTTGAAAAATCAGTTTGAAGTGATTCAAAGGGCATAGTGAAGCATAAAAATCATTATTTGACTCCAAAATGACTTGAATCAAGAAAATGGAAACACATAGTAAGAAACCAGAAATATCTACTATGACACATGAAAAAGATGAATAAATGCAACATGATATATCAAAATTACGAGACCAAGTGCAACAAATTTCGCTCCCACAAAGAGTAACCAAAAATGAAATGGAACCTAAGATGGATGGTTTGAAGAATAGCTTAAAATTAGATATGGAAGGTTTGAAGAATGGCATGAAAGCTAATATGGATGGTATAGAAGCAAAAATGAAATACAACATGGAAGATTTGAAGGATGGTTTAAAAGCAAACATGGAAGGTTTGAAGGTTTTACAAAGTTGCTACAAGAAATGCCTCCGAATGGTGAAAAGGTATTAGATGAAACTCATTATGAGAAAAAATAAATTTTAATCATGATTTCATAAACTCTAACATTGGATTGAATACCCACCATATTCTAAAGATCAATATGAGGAAGTTTGATGGCAAGGATCTGGTAACATGGATACTACAAATGGAGCAATATTTTGATCTCCATAATGTGCAACACACACAAAAGGTATGCATTGCACCTTTACATTTAGAACCCAATAATTTTGTATGGTATTGATGAATTTGTTCTCGTAAACCACTTGTCACTTGATCAATTTTCACAAAGGAAATGATAGCACATTATGAGGATACAAAGAGAAACACCTTCTTTAGCCAATTGATAACTCTCAAACAAAAGGTTTCAATGGTAGAGCACGTTGAGGAATTCCAAAAATTGAACATAAGGGTAAATAATATTCCATAGGAGCATAGGATTGATTTCTTCATATGGACTTTAAAGAATAACATCCAACCTTAGGTTTTCCTTTGGGAACCCAATTCATTGGAGAAGGCATTCAAGTTGGCAAGAAAAATTGAAAGAAAAATTATGGCAACAAGGAAGCCTACCACTCACAACTATAAATATGGAAGTGTATTTTCTCCTAGTATTCCATAACTTACAAGGTTGACACCACAACAATTGGAAGAAAAAAGAGAAAAAGGGATTTTCTACAATTGTGATAGAAAATACACTAAAGGTCATAAGTGTTGTGAGAAGATTTTTTTTTACATAGATTGTGAAGAGGAGGAAGAAAAGGAAAAAGAAAATTCAAAAGAAGAGGATATACACCAGGAACCAACCCTAGAGAAAGAAGAAACAAATCTGACCATATATTGTAATTCATTGGTAGGAATTACCACTCCTTACACTCTCAAGATAGAAGGACAAATCAAGAAAAAAAAGGTAATAGTGCTAATTGATTCGGGTACTACCCATAATTTTATTCATTGCAAGATAGCCAAGGAATTGAATTTCTTCCTATATCCAACATGAGAGTGTCAAGTGATGGTTGCAAATGGAGGAAATATAAATCACTCTGGAAAGTGCCATAATATCAAGCTAACCATGGGGGAATATGTATTGAACAGTCCAATTCTCTCCATTCCAATGGGTGGTGTTGATGGTGTACTAGGAATCTAATGGTTACAATATTTGGGTATGATAGCTTTTAACTTTTAAGAAATTTTCTTGAAATTGTTTTGGGAAGGAAAGGAATGGAAAATCCCCACAACCGTAAAGCATCTGTGAGGATTTCTCAGGTTGATAGGTTATTATTGCAAGTTTGTTAATAATTATGAGAGAATAGCAGCACCTCTAACAACATTACTAAAGAAAGATACATTTTCTTGTACTCTAGAAGAAACTAAGGCCTTTGAACATCTTAAAGAGGCAATGTTCCAAGAACTGGTCCTAGCTATGCCAAACTTTACAAGAACCTTTATTATGGAATGTGATTCCTTAGGAAATGGAATTGGTGTTGTTTTTTTTTTTCTGGATAAAGACTAAATCTATTAAAAAAGGAAAAAATATAGTACAATCAAGTCTGGAAATAGGCAGAGCCAAGAGAAACAAGAACATAGGCAGCCGGAAAGGATATGCAATCCACCTCGGCTCCTAGAAGCGAAGAGAAGAGAGAATAACACAGCAGGAAGTAACTAGATGAACTGTAGAGCAAAACAAAGCATATGATTCTACCCAACCTGGGAGGAATCAACTATGCAGAATTTTTTCCCTTTCTTTTTACCAACTTTGACCCATTCAGGAGGGCACTGCTGAACTGGTGCGATTTGCAAATTGAGCTAGGTTGAATGAGGGATTTCCTTATCTGAATCCGAGGTGGAGGATTCATGATTCCTTTTCTAGGAGCTTGGCTGGACAGAAAGATCCTCAGGGCCAGCCGAGGGCAGTTCCTACGCTGTCTTGGTCTCCATTTCTTCCTCATTCTCCTCCTCTTCATCCGAGCTGAAATCAAAATCATCCATGGGGGGAGGGTCATGAGGCTTCCAGCTTTTGGATTTCTGCTTAGGATTGGCTTTCTTTTTTGTGGCAGGATTCGAGGGACAAGAGCTCTGAAGGTGCCCTGTGAGACGGCAGTTGTGGCAGCGGAAAGCTGTGTTCTCGTAATCCAAGTACTGAGTCCAATGAAAGTCTCCAATTTTGAGATTGATCTTGCCCGGAAGTCCTTTGCTGATGTCTATTTCTGCACATATTCTGGCAAAGGTGTAAAGGCCTTTTTCCCCTCGAGAAATGTCTGTGTCTAGGAAGCGGCCTAGAGAGTTGCCGATCCCTTGGAATACTGCAAAGTGCCAAAGATGAGCTGGGAGATTAGGGAGTATGACCCAGATTGGGAGCTTGGTGATGATTTCCGTAGATGGATCAAAGTCCGGGAACCAGGGGGTGAGGAATAAACCTGCTGAGCCCCAAATCCAAGGCCCTGCTTTTAGAGCTTTTTGGTAGTCCTCCTCAAAAGCAAACACCGTTATGAAAAATCCCTTTGAGCATAATAAAACCTTGCAATTGTTGGTCTAGTTAGAGTGGATCCACTGGTAGAGGTCTGCTGTCCGCGGCCACAACCCATTGAACCTGCAAATAATTCCATGCTCTGCAAACTGCTGGGCTTGCTCATCCAATGTTGGATGCACTATTTCAACGGAGGGAGTCTCCTCAAGTTTGTCCACCAGAAAAGGTTTGGGTGCCTGAACTGGTGGGACTATCTTTTCCTGCCTCGGAGTATGGACAACATCCTTGTATGAGAATGCCTTGGCTGAGGATGACTGTCCTACTACTCCCCCTCTCAATCGAAGGGAAAGGATAATGGAGGCATTTCTTTTAATGTTGTAGAAAGAAAGGGGGTAGAGATCCTCTAGTTGTTTACCTTCGTAAAGAAGTCGTTGAGCTGCAGAAGGAATTCCCAGCTTAAGTTCTAGCGCATGCGTGAGGTCCCTCACGAGATCCTGAGAGCCTACCCAATGTAGCAGAGTTTTGCCTGAGAGGGTCTTGATCTGGATCTGAAACGAGGCATTCCAAGACGATTCATCTCGCTTGGGCATTTCGTCAAACAGTTCAGGCACAAAGTCCAGACATCTGAGTTTCGCAAAGCCCAAAAAAAGAGGCGAGTTTCTTTGTGGTCTTCCGTCAAACATTTGCCCCGCATCCTTCTTGCGCTGGCTTATTTCAGAAGATCTGGGAATAGGATTTTCTGGAAGCATTAACAGGCTTCCGTGCCTTGAGGGAAGCTCGGGAATGGACCGAGACAAGGGAATGGGGATATACAGCAAAGCCCAGCTTCCCGCCCTGTGAAAGATCTGGGGAAAAGGGGGCGAACAGGGGTGAAATGTCATAAAAGCAAAGGAAAGAAAGCGGTTTCCAAACACGGCACCGCTCAAACCCCAACTAAGTTCCTGGCTAAAGCCATCGAGGGAGAAGCCATACGAATGGAAGACGTCGGTGCTGAGAAAAGCCCCTCTGCCAGCAGAGCATTGCTGGAAAGAAAAACATGTGCCGCAAACAGAATACGGGCAGACCATTGTTGAAGGCCGCACCTGGGTGGAAAGGTGCCGCGGGGAAGCAGCTAAACTAGTCATTCGGCCATCGATGTTGCGCTTGGAATCCATGAGAATTCGGTTCAAGGAACGGAATTGGTGTTGTTTTAATGCAAGAAGGAAGACCCATTTCTTTTGAAAGTTGTCCAATCAAAGGAAAGTATTTACACAAACCTATTTATGAGAAGGAAATGTTAGAAATACAACATGTACTAAAGCAATAGCGAACTTACTTAATGGGAAGACACTTCAAGGTAAATATACACAATGATAGTCTTAAATACCTTTTGGAACAAAGATTATCTTCAAAAGAGAAATAAAAATGGGTCACAAAAATGTTGGGTTATGACTTTGAAATCATCTACAAAAAAAGGAAGCAAAAAGTTGTTGCAGATGCACTCTCAAGAAAGGATGAGGATGTGGAAGAATTGCTTTGTGTCATTTCTATTATCCAACCAGATTGGAAACTAAAGCAAGGGATGAATGGAAGAATGAAGAAGAAGTGTGGACACTCATTCAAAAGTTGCAGCAAGATCCTAATATATCTGATACATTTAGCTGGAAAAATGATTCATTATGGTACAAAGATCACTTATATCTTTGTAAGAATTCCCAAATAAAACTAAATATTATTTTGGAACTGCACACCTCTCCCTTAGGAGGGCACTCGGGATTTTTAAAAATTTACCACAGGGTCAAGAAGGAATCTTTTTGGGATGACCTTAAATATGATATTCAAAAGTTTGTGGTGGAATGTTTGGTTTTCCAAAAAAACAAAGTTGAGACAATTAAGACCCCAAGTTTGTTGCAACCTTTATATATTCCAAGTCAACCTTGGTAGGATTTTTCAATGGATTTTATCACATGTTTACCCAAGTCCGAAGGAAAGAGTATCATCATGGTGGTAGTTGATAGACTTACCAAGTATGCACACTTTTTGTGCATTATCTCATCCATTTAAATCTAGTACAGTTGCTACTGCATTTTGGAAATAATTTAAAAGCTATATGGAAACCCAAATATTATTGTAAGCGATAGAGATCCCATTTTCACTGGAAATTTTTGGACAAAATTATTTTCTTGTCCGGGTACTCAATTATTTCATATTTCATCTTATCATGCTCAATATGATGGGAAAACTGAGATAGTGAAAAAATGTTTGGAAGGATATCTTCGTTGATTTGTATCTGATAAGCAAACATAATGGGTCAAGTGGCTACCTCTGAAAGAATGGTGGTATAACACTTATTTCCATACTGCAGCAAAAATGACCCCATTTATGGCACTTTATGGATATCATCTGCCATCCATCACATCATATTTAAAACAAAATCATGAGGTTCAAGTGGTGGAAGATCACATCGAGCATCAACAACAAGTTCTCCAACTCTTAAAGGATAACCTCACTTTGGGGCAAAATCGAATGAAACAATAGGCGGATCAACATCACAATGAAAGAAATTTTGACGTAGGTGATTGGGTATTTTTACGGCTACAACCATACAAAAAAAGGTCCCTCAAGCAAGCTAAGAAAGATAATAAATTATCACTAAAGTATTATGGTCCTTACAAGGTGTTCCAAAATATTGTTATTATGGCATACAAATTGGAGCTTCCTGCATCTTCTCGAGTACACCCAGTTTTCCTTGTTTCATGCTTAAAGAAGGTTATAGGTGACAAGCTCCTAGTTCAAACAATATTGTCATAACTTGAAGAGGAAGTAAAAATCATATTGGAACCTGAAGCAGTCATGGAAACAAGAATTTTCCAGCTACGAAATCGATTAATTTTAGAGTATCTCATCAAGTGGAAGAACTTACCCGCTCAAGATTCCACATGGGACAATGATATTTTTATATAGAAGCATCTAGAACTACTCAAGCATTGAGGACAACACTTTTTTAAAGGAGAGGGGCATGTTAGGTCCCTATAATACTATTATAACCCCTTATTGTTATTGTTGTGCAAATGTAGTCCCCATATTGTTATTATTGTGCCCTTACATTATTATTATTATGTAGGCTCTGATTATATTGTGACCCCTTAGACTCCTATATATAGAAAGGACGTTTTTTAATTTGAATTACCCAAGAATTGTTCATTTACGTAATGTAAATGAGGTTTCCCCCTCAAAGAGGATAATTTTTAAGTCGTTGATCTATATTTTTGTGTGCTGGTTGCATAACATTTTTTGCATCATCATTATTACTCCCGATTTTCGACTTGTTCTTCTTCTTGGTGGAACCATTTTTTTTTAATTAAATAATAATATTTTTGAATTAATGTGTGTATATATATATATATATATATATATATATATATATAATATATATATATAGATATTATATATATATATATAATATATATTATATATATATATAGATATGATTATTTTAATAATAAAATTAATATAATTATATTAACTATATTAAAAATCAATTGGCAATCTTCGTATGAGCCATCAACTAGTGTCGATAGAGAATATGATGATGTTGGAGGGGGAAGAATTCAACTACAATGTTAAGGGATGCAGTGATGTTGACGAAGGAATTGAGGTGACAGTTGACAAGAATGACGTGGGGATACAAAGATTTGGATTGGTTGATTGGTCAGACGATGAGGAACATGACAAGGACCGAGCCTTCCTGGTCGGAAGAAATAATGGTGGTAATACACGGAGTAGTGATCAAGTGTGGGGACATGAGAACAGGGAGCAAAGTAGCAGTGATAGGAGTATGATGGAATGCAGAGCAACAGTTAGGTGCGGGGACTAGAGAATGTAGAGAAACAATGAAGATTAGTGTACGTGGGACAACAATATCGAGATGGAGCAATTGTTGACTACATGTGGTCATGTTGTACTACTCAACAACCCCCCATTAAGGTTAATAGTAGAACTAATAAATAATGTGGACCCTTTTAAATTTAGGATAAAATCCTTTAAGTTTCAATAAAATAAGACAATATTAGTTTCATTTTTCCAAAAAAAATCGACTAAATGAGAAATCTCCCTTATTGGAACCTTTATATCAGAGCTTAGGCCGATAAGACATATTCACAAATAAATCACCCATTAGCTTTCGTTTAAAAACTATTATCGAAAGAATTTTTTGGAACATTGTAACACGTCCCGTTAGAATAAGTTACGATTACACTTTACCCGATTGAAGTTTTCAAATGTTTTAAGCCTAAAAGTGATAAAGCACTTCTTTGTGAATATAATAATAAAATCCTGACCCCACAAGATTTTCGCATAACATTATCGGAGCTCCTAAATATTAGAGTTTTCAATATGAACCTCATATCATTGATCTCCAATATCCATTCCCGCTTATCCTCCGATAAATAACTTTACCGATATTGTGATATCCACACATATTAAATACTCCGATCACTTATATTCCCAAACCTGTGATATCTGATAAACCTCTCGCTACTCATATCAGAACTTTCATATCGGGACTTATAATCATCTGTTATTTTTTCACACCCCCGATATCAAAGCTCTGATACAAGATCTTTGATATCCCTTCCTGCCTATATTTTTTAGTTGTTACACTCTAAAAGCCTATCGAAGGATGAGAATATTACATGTTTCAACGATAAAACCATAAGATTTATCTGATAAAATACTCCACTATGATGACGTAAATCCATGTTTTATCATTTAATGGTCGAATGTAACAAATTTATGATTTCAAAGTTATTAATGGTTTCATTATTTCGAAACGATATCATAATATTTTGCTCATAAAATACATAGATTCATATGTAATTGGTTATTCACTCTAAATAATTCTTCAGTTAGAAAGTTTTCGCTTATTCTTGTATTTCTCTTTGTAGTCTTGTCTTGATAAGAAAAACTTAGCAAAAATGTCTTGGGCAACTAAACCCAAGAAGGAGCCAGTTTCTCAACAACAACCAACCACTCCTCCACCTCAGGCTATTGAAATGCCTACGTTATTCTCAGATACAACCTGCACCTCCAATGATGGAATTTCTTCTTGGGAGGCCATTTATAAGCTCTTTGAAGATGAAGAACCCAAGGTCATAGGCAAAACAATCACAACAGAGGATTCTATCCCTATTTCTGAAACTACGTATAGTGATGTCGCCAATTCGTTCTTGATAGAATTGCGGCCCGACCCAATATTATTCCCTATACAGACATGGTCAAATGGGTTATTAACCATTTGAACATTGCAGAGAGAAATTTCATGACTAAAAGGAACAATGTTATTGGGTCATTTACCAGTAATGACTTGAGCAAGATGTATCAGATACCTCTGCCTCAGAAAAAATACGACAAGCAGTTTTTAAATAAATTCATGAAAGAAAATGAGGATCAATCAGAGCTCATCAAAGAATGGAGAATGGATCCCATTAAACACAAGCGCGAGGACAAGTGTATGTATGTTATTTCTTCCATTTCTAGACCATATTGCTATATAGCTACTATGATGTGTAGAATGTTTGGTTAGGCTAATACCTAGAAATTCTCAGACCAATGGGTACCCTTAATTGATGCTGATTCAGATGGATATTTTATGGATTTGGGAACCATATTATTTGATAATCTAAATACCCAAATCCTGAATTATAGGAAAAAACACACTTTTTATGAGATCATTGTTCCCCCTTTCTACATGAGTGCTTATATTATGGATGTTACATTTTTTACTTTTGATTTTACATCTATGGGATGGAAATGGACCATAGAAGACCCTTTGATATCCATATCTATCACAACATACTCTGGGAATCCAAATACCAGCCCCACCTCTATAAAATTTTCCATGGAGTTATGTTGCCCATTTACCAAAGTGTTTTTAATGAGATAGCTCCTAGACTCTCACCTAAGGCCAACAATTATTTGTTATCAATTGGAAGATGGTTTGGTGAAGAATCCTTCACTTATATCTAGATATTCGACAGTATTGGAAAACCTCATGTTTTACCCCTTTATGTTCCTGATAAACTCCTAGCTCGAGAGATAGGCTACCAAACTATAGGGAATGGCCTTTCAAAAGTCATGAAAGATAATAAAAAGGAAATGTAGGCTACCTTTCCTATTCAATGTGGTGTCTATGCTATTGAAAATTTCAGGCATGCTACTATTGAGATAGAATAAATTCAGTTTCTAAATTTCCTAATCATTCCAAATAGGTAGTATGACCCTACTGATACAACTAAGAATGCTACTATACAATATAAGCTCAAGAAATTCACAAATGAGCCAAACAGATTTGATGACCTATTTGAATCAGTTTCCATTTATTTAGATGTTGAGAAACACGCAACAACATAGTTAAGTCCTAAAGAATTAATTCAGTTTAAATAATACAGGGATAAAAGGACTTGTCACTTGCCTATGGATCAGTTAAAGCTTCATCAACAAAATACAGATCAGGATAAAATTCCAGCTAGTACATCATAGGTCCCTAATGTATCTGAAACAAAAGATACGTGGACTTCTTCTTCTTCACAGACATAAGAAATAGACATAAATCTAGATGCAATTTGGGATTATTTCACTAAGGAAACAAATCCTAGGAATCTGAAGACTCCATTCTAGATGAAGATCACACAAACTCCCAAAGTCATAGAGAAGACCTCACTTACTATTGAGGCTTCTGATAAACCTCTGGACACTGATGATTTGGAAGCTATACCAGTATTTCCAACCTCTGAGATCGTTCTGAAGATTGAGGAAATTCCTCCTCTTGATGTATTTTACAGTCAAAAATATAAATCAGTGGTCAGTAAATACAGAAAAAGGAAGAGAACTGAACAAACCCAGGCCTTACTCCCTGTTAATGCTTCCTTTGAAGTACTTTGGAAATGCTCAAGTTACTACTGTTGAGGACCTAGGAAGGCTTTCGCAATTTGGAGGAGCATATCTTAGTGCAACTATTTATAAAGCCTCTGAAGTGCAGTAACTCCTAAGAGAGAAATATGAAAGGATTAGGTAGTTAGACGAGGGGTTTGAAAGTGAAAACAAGAAATTTCTCAACAATGGTAGGCACAATTTGAAAAACTGCAAATGGACTTTGATAATTTAAACATTCAACATGAATTTGCTATAAAAACTAGGGATATTCAAATCCAGGAAATTAAACTAAAGATTGAGAAATTAAAATTCAATCCCAAAATAGATGAGTTCAAGAAGGAAACAGGAGAAATAAACAATCTCCCTGCTCAACAAGAAGTTTCTTTCTGTCATAAACAGGAAATTATCCAAGACTTGTGTCAATCAAGTGATTCACTAGTGAATCAATTGTCCGATCTGAGGACATACTGTAGGGAAGTCGAGAAGAAGATTTCTGATTTTATAGACTAGTAGGATAGTACTGAGGGAAGATTAGATGATCTCCATAAAATTGAATAATAAAAAAAAGAGATTATTTTCCAATAGTGGGAAATAAGACTCAAACATGCATAAATGGAAATCTTTAGTGCCAGAGACATTTCAAATAATATCACAAAATCAATCAGTGATAACCTATTATAGGCCAACCTGATTTCAGACTACCCTGAGGATACTTTACCCAATGTAAAATTGTTGTCTAAAGCATGACAAGAATCATTGAAAAAGAAGGCTAAGAGGATCAAAAACCTATCAAAGGTTTACGTGGAATTCCATTGGCATTTCCTAGTTAAACTGCATAGTCAGTAGCTAATGTTGAGGTGACTCTCCAACACAACCACTCATTTTCTTCCATAACTTAATGATGTGTTATTCACTGCATGGATGTGCATACAACTTCATCATCCACCTTAATTAAAGCCAATGATAGATATATGTGAGTTTCAGCAGCGTATGGAAGAGAAACCTTCATCTAATTCATAGTCAAGTTGTTGCAACTGCAATCTATTATTATCTTTGTACTTTATTTTAATTGTGGTTTGTTAAAACCACTCCAGTATTTTATGGAAATTTTCTATATTTTTATTTTGATTACAAACTATAAATCCCCTTCATTGTTATGAAGAAGTGGTTCTGAATTTTGGCAAGAAATATTTTGGTTTGCACTATTGTAACTTGAAGCAGTCTTGATATAAATCGGATCCATTACTGTTTTACTTATGAGCAGAGTCAACATATATCAGGTACTACTATTTGTGTATTAATATTGTGTTTACGAGTTGAATGGTCATTTTAATTGTGTTTATCATATATGTTTTTGAAATCAATTAAGCTTTATCACTATTGATGTGTTTAATTGAAATATTTCAAGTATATTCATGAACAACAATATCTTATATGTGCAATGTGTTTCAAAAACTAATTTACTTAACTATTTAATTAAATTAGTTAACTTTGTTCATTTTTAAACCTCACAAAGGACTTGATGATATACATTGTCATGTTTAATGCGAGATCTTTCTGAAGTCACATATATAGAGAAAGCTTTCCCGAGATAGATATTTTAAGTCTATTTATTTCCATTTATTATTTTCATTTACATAATTAGCCCCACACTTATATATCTCATTCATTTTTATATTTATTATTAATGGAAACTGGTCCCAATAAACCCAATCAGAGCCACGATTCCAAACAGAAAAGGAGATGCCCTAAGTTCCTGACCGGGTGGTTTTCCCTGATGTTGAGGTAGAGACATTCGAGCCTTCAACATTTTTGGCACTAGAAGGAGGGCTTTCAGAATATGAATGGAAAAAATATCCTTTCTTAAACTAGAAGGTCATTCTAAGAGTCACTATCCCTCAAAATCACCACCAACTTCCAGATCAAATTCCAAATCGCCTAACCCAAGATCTGAAGTTGTTCAAAAAGCCACCAAAACTCCTAGCATACTTCTAAAGTCAACCAAAATTCTTCTCAAATACCAGTTGAGCCTCTTGAAGTTCATTCTTTGATCCAAAAATTGGAAGAAATTTCTATTTTTGGAGAAAAATATGTCTGAAGTGATATATACGAAGGAAGTGTTTCCTCATCCTTATAGTCTTCTGGTGTATTAACTAGATCCCAAAGTTAAAAACTTGGATTTAAACTTTTGGAATTCCCATTAGCCACTCATTAGAGAAAGAAAACTACTCCAGAAACTCATTCTTCTACTAGTGAGATTACATCACCATCTCCCCCTTTTACTTCTTCTCTTTGTCCTTTCTCTTCCTCTTCATCTTTACCTTCTTCTAATAACCTCTCATCCCATCAATTCACATTCCTCAAACACAATCATCTAGTGAAACTATAATCAGTAGCACTATAGGATCAGCTTCTATAATGACTCAATCTCCACCATCTCCCTCACCCTCTACTACTTTCTCTACTCCTAGTACTCCCAGAATGGCCCAAAGATCATGGAATAAGCCTGGGCCAGCACAGATGGCTCCACCATTACACCCTCTTCCCAAAAACCTAGAGATATGGCTTCCTAAGTTTAATCCTGATGATGGCCTCCCTCCAGAGGAACATCTTCACAATTTCATGTTAGTCGTGAATTTGAATGGAGTCACAGAAGAATATTGTTTTGTCAAACTTTTTCCATACACATTTGAAGGATCTGCATAATCCAGGTATTTTTCTCTTCCTGTTGGATCAATAACAAATTTGGATATGTTCAAAGATAATTTTTTGTTGAAATTTGGTGATGACTGAACAACTGCCACTTTGATTAATGACTTATCAAATATTAACACCAATCCAAATGAAAGAATCAAAGATTGTAATTCCATATTCAACAAATTGTTGAATAAGATCCCAGAAACTTCTAGACTAGGGACCAATGTACAAATTGAATGGTATATCTCTACTCTTCCTTCAAACATTGTTATCTTCATAGATAGAGTCAACAAAACAATATTGCTTGATAACATGAAAGAAGCTCTATCTGTAAAAAAGACAATCATTTCTCTTGAAAAGAAAATTTCCCTTGATGAAAGAAAGAAAACCAAAATAGTTACTTTCAAGGATGAATCCAAGAAGAAAACTCCGAAAGATCCTTTTGAATTTTAAGGATTAAAAAAGGTTCTAAAGACAATGTCTATTGAAATGGTATAAATTAAAAAACAAGTAGTTGAAATCTCTAAAAATCCCTTTCGGCCTTTGAAAAGGACTCAACCATCACAATCACAACGACATGCCATTATATCATATGTCGAATCTAATTAAGATGATGAAGAGTAAGAATCAACATTATATACTGAAGAATCCCAAGAAGAATAATTAGCAGAAGATCATGGTTTATGGGATTTCATCCTAAATACTTCGGAAAATAAAGAAGAAGAAGAGGCAATGCCAGTAAATACTAGAAGTAAGGGACTTGTTGATTCATCTCCAGAAAATCAAAAACAGAAGTCCCTTGCTCTCCCTAATAAGGACAAAAGTGTAATTAAGAAGTCTTCTGCTCCTTCTACAAATTCTCTTCCAGCTACTTCTAAGTCTCCTTCTTCATCCAAGGCTTTGATAATCTCTGACACTTTGGAATATAATGTTGTTGGAGACATGAAAAAGGTCAATGCCAACATTTCTCTTTATGAGGTTAGTAAATTAAAACAACAATAGAAGATTTTACTTAGAGAATTGAATGTATTTCCTACATCTCCATTACCTAGTGTTGTGATTGCAAAAGCCTCAAAAGGGAAAGGAAAACCTCCCAATGTATCTTCAGATAAGATTGACTCATCAGATGCCATTTTGATCGGAGATATATCAAACTCCCATACTCCTCCCTTTTTATTGACTTTTGAGTTTTTTAACAATAATGTTCATATTTGTCTAGTATATTCTGGTGCATCATCAAATGTCATGCCTTATGTGGTATGTCTTAAAATAAATATCTCACCACAGAAATTTGTTGTTCAGATTTTTCAATTAGATTGCACAAAAGTCAAAGTTTTGGGAGAAATGAATTATGTTTTAATAAGATTAGCTTCCAATTCAAAGGTTTCTCAAATAATAGATATATTAGTTGTAGACATTCCTGAATTTTATGGTCTTATTCTAAGTAGAGACTGGTCTCAAAAACTACATGGTTACTTGCAACAAATTGGTCACACATGTGGCTTCCCTACAATGGAAAAACCAACAAAATTTGTGTTGATAGGGAAAAACACATCAAACATTTAGTGATTGATTTTGATGAAGAAAATGAACGAGTAGTATTTACAAACAATATTCTTGGAAGTTACTCCTTTGAGTCTTTCTTTGGAAATTTTTCAAGCACAAGAATCTCGTTTTTTATTTGACTTTGTTTCATCTCAAATTGAAAATTTCTCCCAAACATATTCTTCTAAGTGTATTAATATTGTAGAAAGCCTTGTAAATAAGCATGCCAGTTTATTTTGGACTCTTTATTTTGATGGATTGAAATCTAGTGAAGGTGCAAGAGCTGGTTGAATTTTGGTTAATCCTTATGGAGAAAAAACTATGCTATCTTGCATAAAGTTTGACTGTACCAATAACGTTGCTGAATATGAAGCATTGGTACATGGATTAAATAAGGCTATTAGTCTTGATATGAAATACCTTAAAGTTTTTGGGGACTCAAAGATTGTTATCAAACAAGTTAGAAACAACATCCATTCTGTTTCTAGTCACCTTAAGCATTATCAATCTTTGATCCAAGAAATCACGTCTCTTTTCACTGCATTTAACATAGCTCCTATCCCAAGAATACAAAATTCTAGTGATGACCTCCTAGAAAATGTTGCTTCCAATTTCATTCCACCTGAAGATTTCAGTCTAGATATATTTTCTATTGCATTAGTTTCCCCCCCATTCTAGATAACATTACTTATTAGCGAGTGTTTAATGATGACAATGACATCTTGAGTTTCCTGAAATTTGAAGAGTCTTACTCTGATCATATTATTGATGAAGATGAGCATGACAAGAAGTTGAATAAATCTTCTAAAGAAATTTTTTTGCCTAAACCTGTAGTGAAATTAGAATATTTATATGATCTCAAATATAGGTTCAAAAAGGTAATGTTGATGGTGTTGGACCTGCCAACATGTCAAGGGGATATCCCTGGTAAGAAGTCCCAACTAGACCTTAGACCATTTGGAGCATGAGTCCCAATAGTGGGTGGTAATGTAGTGCCTTTACTGCGATAGCGCGAATAGGTAAGTATGATATCTTTGGTCGAAAGCAAGTGTGTGACCTTGTAGTGAGTCAAGTGAGTTGCATGGGGGTTCTAACACATGGAGGGGAAAGGAAGTCTACCCCTTAGGAGCATGTAATAGCATGCAACCTGAAAGGAACACATGAGAGGAATGACATCACAATATGGAAGCAAAATAGTCCACAAACCAAAGTGACAGGTTAATCCAACAACACGTCTTCAACAAGATTCATACAGTTTTATATAAAATACTTCATACACAAATGCATAAGTTAAACAACATACATTTCTAAAGCAACCATAATATTCCAAATACAATAACAACAAATGCATGCAAATGTGTTGGCTCAGTCATATTATTAAGTGAATGTTCCATCCATAAATACACCACTGACAACTACTAGCCCCAATAGTGGAAAGTTACAGTCAACACCACCTGTTCCTCCAAATAATTGTACTCACTCTATGCTCTGGAGAAGCCAAGGCTCATCCCAATACTTTCCAAGCCTTCTCTCAGCAAAGCCTAGCCAAAATATTGGCTCTCAAAAGTCTGTTCTATGAGTTATGAGGTTCTATTTATAACAAAGGGTGGGGTGACCCTTGACATTCCCCTTTGACTCTTTGACTACCTACATGATTCTTCAACTTCTTTACAAATAACTCATTACATTACATAATGGTTGTTCACATTCCACTAATGACACTTGGAATTTCACTTACAACATATTTACAAATAATATACATTTTCTACATATACCCATGTGAGAGTAAATAGGCTAGAGACAACTTAACATGACAAAACACTATGACTCAGAATTTTGGGAAAAGACCAACTTGACAACATCCACTTGATGACTCTTGGTGACATACTAATATCAAGCTTGGTGTTGCACTATGTTGTCCCCAAGTGCTTGATAGTGTCTTTCTGGTAGTGGACTCTTGGCTCCATAGCTTGTGGTTATATGGTCTGAGAACCTTTTTCTAACTCATCTTGAAGCATGTGCAGCATGGTCTTGACTATGACAGGACCACATATTTACTTCTGAATGTTTTCTATGCTCATCTCTAAGTCATCGTTGGTGGCCTCAACTACTCCATGTACCGATCGATCTCTAGTTGGACTTGGTTCTTCTCCTTGACTACAATGAGGGAACTAATTCATGGGATCATGTGCGTCCTCACCATGACATAAAAACTCTTTAAAAACCATGCATATGAATCATGTATGTTACTGACGAACGATATAGTTTCTCATAGTTCTAGATCTTATCTGAATCTTTGCTTTTTCTATCTCTTCCCGTAGCTTCATCATCTTGGGAAAGTGAAGTGGGGCTCCTTTGTATCTCATTGTCCATTCCTGCACATGGGCGATAGCATTGTGTATGTATCTGAGAGTTTCAACAATTTTTCTACTCTGCAACTGTAAACCAAATAGATGAAAAATCACCTTATGCTTGGTAACAAATTCGTCATAGGGTTTCTACATGGTGGCCTCAATATTTGATACTTCAGCAAGTATCACCTTCCTCATTTATGCCATTGCGGATCCTAAAGATTGTTTTGCTTTCTGCCTGCCCGCATGTAAGTTCTTAGCCATCTATTAACTTTTTGCTAACAACAACTTAACATTTAAGCTCGTGGCTCCTATGTAAGCCATAGTGGCATCAACCATGGAAACTGGATGCTTCCTGACATCTAGCACTATCACCCTTTCCTTCATAAATGTAGGTGATCCGTGATCATCTAGGAAATTCTTTATTTGTGCTTGTACAATCCTCTATTGTAACCCATAAAATGACAAATTTTATACATCCATCACCATATCATCAACAAGGATAACAACCTCACCTTGCTTTCTTGAGATTGGTTCTAATACTGGAGGTGGTCGAGACTGTGAGGCGACCTCAGATGCTCTTGACATGAGTTTGACATCTTGGTCTTGTGGTTCTTGTCCCAACTCCATGTCCATTGCTTCAACCATTTGCTCAATCTATTGAGGAATCTCTCAATCCTACATTTTCTAACCCTCTTCTTCATCTACTAGTTGTTCTGACTCCTCAACCTGTATGGGAATAGTTTATTCTGTCATTGTGCCTTTCCCTTCTTCTTGTTCCTTTTTCTACTTCTCTTCCCTCTCTGCTTCTTAGCTCTTATTCTTCTTTCCACTTCTTCTCTATTTCTTGCGAATTCCTCTCTATATCATCCAACCTTTGCTTCTCTCTCTTCCCTCTTTCTACTGTCTTTATGTGTTGTTGCCTCTTTGCCTCCACTTGCAAAGCTACTCTCTCAATGAGAGGATCTTCTTTTAACTTGTAGCTTTGTTCAGCCTCTGGGTTCTCGGCAATATTCCTCTTGCCTTTTCCTATGTCAGTTTTCTTCTCACTACTATTATTGTTGCTACTTCATGTGGTGTTCCTACCCATAGAGCTGCTTTCCATTATATATCCATGTTGACTGGTTCATTGAGCATAGAGGAGTTGTAAAAATACCTCCAAGGGTCCTCCTCTATCAAATAACATACCCCGTGGATCCATGGATAATACACCTTCACACAGTGGTTCTTGGATATGTAATGGGGATCATACAAATTGAAATCCTTGGTGCCGAACTCAAACTTCTCTAAGTCATTGACCTCAACATCTACATCCTTCAAGCTCTAGATCCCGTACAATCCAATCCACATAGGAAGAGTAGGACATGGTGCCTTCTTCTTCCTGTGTAGTCCTGTTGATAACCCTATGGAGATGTGATATGCAACCTCTTGCATGACCAAATTATCCATGGCAAACCTTGGTAGCACATGCAAAGGCTTCTCTCCGCCAAACATCCTGATGAAGGTGCCACCAGGTGAGGCATACCAATATGAAATGTTAAGTAATTCCTACATCACTTCTTGGGACATGCAAGGTGGATCCTGCTCAAATATCATCTTGTAAACTAGGGTGATGAAATGGTTGAATAGCTTCACCGTGACTCCTCGATAGCTATCAAAAATAAACTTGCAATAAATGTTCATAGCATTCTCCGATGCATTCTCTGATGGTGTCCATGTCCAACCCATGCCAGGAAAATGATGTTGGGCACAGTTTGCATCAAGTAGGTATGTGGACATATAGAATCTTGCTTGCTCATCCTTGGGTGGATTCTAGGCATTAGTCGCATGCGCTTTCAACTGAATAGACAACATATCCGACCAATTGAATAACCTTCCTTCATTTTCCAACTGATCCAACACAACCACCCAATTCTACAGAAAGGTCTTCATACTCACTTGACCATACAAGAGGCATGCAAACATGATCAAGAGTTTGCAGGCCTTTTTGAGTGACTTAGTCTTGTAGACCTAATTTTGTGTTGACCTAAACTTCGATGGCTCCTTCAACCAATGCTTCATGATGTCTCTAGTGTTCACATTATTGTTGGGGGTATATAAGAGTGCATCCATGCGGTTCACTGGCTATGGTAAGTGATACATTTGATGATAGTTTTCCATCCTAAAGGTAGCAAGTTTTGTTCCACTGACACTTCCCAATTTCACCGTCTCAAGATCGGTATGTGAGACAATCTAGTGAATGATGTTCGCACATGAGAAGGCAGGGTACCTGCATAACCTTATACAAGCCTGACTTGTGAATGTTAACATAGACCTATCGATCTTCCAGATTTTCCTTGAAGTTGCCTGCAAAGATATCCTTAATTTCCTGCCATGTTATCTTCATGTCCTTCTCTATGAACAATTGTGTGTCTGCATAGACTGGCAAGTTCATTGACACCTATTCAACTACATCTCCATTGCTGCTCTCGATAGTATCCTTTGATCCAACTCTCTTGGAAGCCATGTTACCTATACTGCTGAAAATTTTCTCAAAAAATGATGTACCTTGAGAAAGAGAGGACACTCATGGCATGGAAATGTTAGTTTGAAATCAAAAATCACTTCAAGACAGACCATGCAACAAACTGGGCAGCTGCTTGACAAGATTGCGCAATTTTATGTTTCGTAGGTGAGGGATTGTCAGCTAGATCTGCGCATTGCATAATCCTAGTGTCTAGTGAGACGTGATGATGATTGGAACTGTGCAATGCACAGTCCAGTGAGGCTTTTTTATGACTTGAACTGCACAATGCGCAGTTAAGTCTGGCTTTGATGCTAATAGGGACATTGCATTGTGCAATCCTAGTGGGAAAGAATCTGGGATTGACTCATGTAATTTCATAGTGCATATTTGGAGCCAGTCACTAGTAGCCTCTATGTAGTTCCTAGAGCCAAGGTAGAGCCTTGAGATCCATAAATGTGAAGTGCATGCCAGGAAGAGCTAGATCTGATCCAAGACAACCCAGATCTACCCAAGGGCAACATGAAAATGAGCATAATTGAATGTGGGAGTGAAGATTTGTGAAGATATGAGTGAATGGTGATGCATGCAACCAAAACAAGTGTGAGAATCAGTGAAATGGAAGAACATTGAAGCTTATGAAGAGAGTCGTTGCAACGATGACCATTAGTGCAAAAACTAGATTATGCATGAGACACTTAGGAAAGGCAATGCAAATCTTAAAACAACACTTCTACAAGCTAAAACAGATCAAAATGCCAATGGTCATTCAATAAAATGGGTAAAACAACACTCTCACAAGCCAAGGAAACAAAAGTGACAAAAAAATCAGTAAAAGACTAGAAGAGAAAGACTTACCCAGAAAAGTTGCGACGATTGTACCAAAGGTTCCTAGATCTCCTTGGGAATTCCAAAGCTCCAAGATCAAATGTGAAAATGATCTCTCGTGACATCCACTAAATATATTTGATCAATTTAGGGTTTATGATGTGAATCTAGGAAAAAGTGACACATGGCGGTAGTTTCTAAAATTAACTCAAGTGTAACTCTGACTGCTAAAAATAGACCACTATTTTTAGGGATGCTTTTTCATTTTTTGATTTTTATTTTTCGGGAAAGGCTTCCATGCATTCATGGATAAATTGCAGAGTTTTGAGGAGAATTTGGTAGCTCATCAGCACATGCACTGAGCAGATGCTAAGGGAATGCTTCTGCGCAATTCCTAGGTTGAGTGGCTCTGGATGCCTCTCATGCTCTGTACAGTTTCCAAGATGAAGACAAGAAACTAGTTGGGTCTGTGCAATTCTAGAGTCGAAGCTCACTAATGGGTTGAACTATGCATTTTCAGAGAGAAAGGTTTGTTTCCCTCTAGGATTGTGCAAATCATCAAGGCAATGCTAAAACCAGATTGAAACCAAGTGAAGAGTCCAGCTTGTGGTTAGACAACAAAGCAACTAAGAAAGCACAAGCTATAAAGAAAATACAAAACTTCAATGAAAGCACAAGTACCATGTCAGTGTAAGGTAAGTTGTTTGGATTTTAGTAGGGAGGCTCCAAAACAAAGCGTAGGCAAAATTTTGGAGGGTGGTTTTAGCCGCTACAACAAGTAACTAATTTCAAGCTTCAAAGTTCAGCTTTGAGATTTGAATTGGTTAACTTAGGATCTGATCATAAGCCTCAAAACATCAATTTAGGCCTTGGAATTTCACTAGATGAAAGGTTTACTTTCATTCATTTTTTGAAAAAATACCGAGATATATTTGCATGGAATTATGATGATCTACAAACCTATGACACATCCATCATTCAACACATCATTCCTATGCTACCAGATGTCAAGCCAATTCAACAAAATCTTAAGAAAAAATACCCTAACTTGGAGGCTCGGATTAAAATTGAACTGAATAAGCTTCTTAAATCTAAAACCATTTTTCCAATCAGACATTCCAAGTGAGTCTCAAACCTTGTGCCAGTTAGAAAGAACAATGGAGATATTCATATTTGTATATATTTTAGAAATTTAAACAAAATTTGTGAAAAATATAATTTTCGTTTACCTCCAATGGAACAAATTTTCCAATATGTTGCTGGATTTGAACTAATATCTTTCTTACATGGTTTTTCAAGTTACAATCATATTCTTCTACATCGAGATGATAGAATAAAAACCACATTCATGACTAAGTGGGGGACCTATGCTTATCAAAAAATGCCTTTCAAACTGATTAATGTTGGAGTCACTTTCCAAAGAGCTACGGATATTGCTTTCACAGGTTTGATCAATAATATAGTTGTAGTGTATCTCGATGACATTACAATTTATTCCAAACAAAGAGGTAACCGTTTACATGATTTAAAACAGAACTTTGAAAGATGTAGAAATTTTTGAATCTCCCTAAATAGTAAAAAGCCATTTTTTTCTCTCGACGAAGGAAAAATTATAGACTTTATAGTGTCTAAAGGAGAAATCTGCATAGATCCATATAGAATCAAGGTGATATCTGAAATCCCCTTACCACGGAACAAAAAATCCATGCAATCCATCCTTGTGCAGATTAATTTTGTTAAAATATTTGTTCCGGACTTCTCTCAAATTGTACTTCCATTATAGGCTATGATTAAGAAGAAGTCAATTTTCAAATCAGGGTTTATTGAAAGAAAATAATTTTAGTCAATAAAATAGGAAATCATTGATGCCTCTTCGTTATCAACCCCTAATTTCACCAAACAATTTGTTATTTATACTTTTTCTTCTGAGCAATCCTACACTTTTAAGTCAACTTAATGAACACCAAATTGAAGCTCCAATTTCCTTTTTTAGTTCCAATTTACCGGGAGATGAGCTAAATTACTCATAGGTTGAGAAGAAAGCCTTTGCATTATTTAAGTCCATAAAGAATTCAAGCCTTTCCTCCTGAAAACACATACAAAAGTAATTGTTCATTTCCCTACAGTTAGAAAATTGCTTATCCAGAAAGAATTAGGAGACAAAAGAGAAAATTGTGTTACTTCCCTACAAGAATATGACCTAGATATCAAACCAACTAAAATAGTAAGAGGTCAAGGTTTTTGAAAATCAAATATCTAGAGCTTATGAAAATTCATCTGATGAAGATTCAGGTAATAATGTTCAAATCATAGAGGTATGTCACATCGAAATTGAATCTCAATATGTTAATCTAATCTTTTATTTGAAAAGTGGTTATGCTCCATTGAAACTCAATTACAAGAAGAAAATATCTCTTACAATTAAATCTAATCAATAGCAGCTTGTCAATGATGTCTTATTTAAAATAACTTATGATTTTGTTTTGTTAAGATGTCTATAAAAGTCTGAAGCTGAAAAGGTCTTGCAGGAGCTACATGATGGACTAGTTGGCAGACACAATAGTGGAGACACCACCACTCATAAAATTTTGCATGTTGGATACTATTGGCCAATTTTATTCAGGGACACTCATGCCTATGCCATAAAATGTAAAGTCTACCAGACTACTTCAGGAAGACAAAAGAAACCAGCCTTACTTTTGCAGCCAGTTAACATTGAGCAACCTTTCAAACAATGGGGACTGGATATAATAGGTGATATTGTTCCTAACTTTTCCAAGCATCATAAATACATCTTGACTGTTATGGACTAGTTCACCAAATGGGTGGAACAAATACCCCTAAAGGTGGCCAATTTTGAAAACATTATTGAATTTATTGACCAATTCATTGTTAACAGGTTTGGTCTTCCTCATGCCCTTATTTTTTATAATGCATCTTATTTTTCAGGAGATACCATTACTGAATTTTCCCTTAAAATAGGTTTTAAACTTAATTATTCTGCAAATTATTACCCTCAAGGAAACGGCTTAGCAAAATCTACTAATAAAAACCTTATTAGAATAATCAAAAGAATAGTTGACTAAAATCAAAGAAATTGCCACAAAGCTCTAGCATTTTCTTTATGGGCTGACAGAATCACACAAAAGGTCTCTATACACACTTCTCCTTTTCAATTAGTGTATGGAAAAGAAGCTATTCTACCTCCTAATCTAGCTATTCCATTGCTAGCACTAGACCAATCCATTGAATAAAAGCTTTCTTCGGCTCTACATGTCCCGATTTCTTAAGCTAGAGGAAGGAATAAAGCTAGACAAGTTCATGCCCATCATCAACAATTGGTTAAATTTTCATTTGATGCAAGTTCAATTAATAACATTTTTTTTGAAATTGGTAATCTAGTTTTGACATGGGACAAAGCTCACAAAGAAAAAGGAAAACACACAAAGTTCCAGAAATTATGGCTAGGTCCATTTCAGATCGTTGAGAAACTAGGCTGGTCAACCTTTATCCTCCAAGATTTACAGCGAAAGAGGGATGCTCTTCCCATTAATGGGCTAGTTTTGAAAAAATATTTTTTTGAAGGATACCTATTCTCTTGTAAATATGTAAATAATCACATGTATATACCATTTTTTGTAGCTTTGGTAATATTAGGTAATACACCTTTGCCTTCACATTGGGGTCCCTCATCATTTACATGAAATTTGAATAATTAAAGAAGAGATCTTAGAAAGCTAATTATAACATTGAAGTTTAGTATTGCATCTATTGCAAAACCCTGAAATTTTTATGTCCATTGAATTGTAAATGTTTATAACTTGAAAAACTTTATAAAGTCTAGTTATCCTTTGATTCGTCATGAAAAGGTTTTCTTTACAAAAGTAAAGGCTATTGTGAAGTTTTAGCATATTTTGGCTTCCATTGTCATCCATTACTCTTAAGGAGTAAATATACCTCCCTATCCACTAATTTTAAGATTTTCTAGAGTGTAATTCAAAAATATATAAAACTTGAAAGATAAGAGGTCTCAACATGACCTGAATTACCACGATCATGGGAACCAATGATATTGACATTATCAATATTGGTCACCAAACCAGGATAATGGATTACAGTTATATAACTATAAGACAAGAGGTCTCATCACGAGCCGACTTGTTCAATATCATGATAACTTGTGAATGACATTGTCATAGTCTGGTTGTTAGATGATCCAAAAATACAATTTTATCATAGGTTATAAAATTAGAATAAAATAATTATTAATTTAAAATATTAAATTAATAATTATTATTCTAGAATTTTTAATTATTTAATGGAGACTTTTAGAATTAGCATATTGTTGTAACTAGATATGACTCTCCAAATGTGTCGTATCTTAGGCTCTATTTTAGGAGATTTGTTAGCTAGTTGGTTTTTATAGCATTTATTGTAAATGGACACGTGTTATTTAACAAGTGATCCATAATTAGAGGTAGTTAAGACATAGAGCTTATAAATAGCTCATTGCAAGAGTGTTTGGTTGTTCAGGTGTAAACTCTTGCAAAATCATATTATGTAATTATTTTTTTCTGATTAATAAAATTATGTGTCTGAGGACACTTCTGCCATTATTGTGGTATCAAAGCTCCAGTAATGCTACAAGTTTGTGCAAAACTCCATTGAATTGCTCATCAAATGATTGGTATGAAATTTGTTAAAATTTTGTTCAAAAGGGAAGAAATTTTATTGTTTTATTGATTTTAGATTTTTAAAATCTGAAAATCATTTTTTTTTTAATTATTATCAAATTACTGTGCCCTAAAGTTCCAGCTGGCATATTGTAGAAGGAAAAATAGCCATCTGGTCTGATGAAAGAAACCATGTCCCCAAGTTCCAGCTGGCATATTGTAGAAGGAAAAATAGCCATCTGGTCTGATGAAAGAAACCATGTCCCCTCCATTATAGTATGACCTTTACATTTGCAGTTTTGCTAGGAAATCCATGAGTTCTCTCTCCAAGTCCTTCTATTTTCACTCTACCGGCAATTGTGTAACCATCAACAATCCTAGTAGATGAGACTGCTAGAGCCGAGCTAGGCAGAAGATAAGTGAGTACAACAATAAAGCAGAGGCAGCGTATTTTAAATGATTGTATTGCATCTATGGAAGCAGCGTTACAATTCTGACAGACAACATTCAAATGGCAGCGTTTAAATGTGGTCAGGCAGCGTTCAAAGGACTGTGCAAACGCAGTAATCAGAGCCTAAAACATTCATGTTTTCTGATCAATTCCGTGAAGATTCGTGGGAGATTGGATATGTAAGGAGGATGAGAGCCATCATTGGAAGGGAATTGTTAGGCAAGGCTTCATCCTGGAAGATAGGCTTTTGTGCTCTACTATGGTGAAAGTTTCAACTGGGCTAGGCCTATAAAGGTTGTTTCCTTGTTGTTTCGTAATATATCTTTGCACATCCGTGTTGGTTTAATGCGTGGAAGAACATTGTTCAATGCTGCATCTGCTCGTTGGCAAGTTTAATGGACCCTACTGCAACGTTAGCGTATTAGCGATAAGGATCGTCGTAACATGAGAAGAGCGTTTTTAAGAAGCCAAATAAGAAATGGAGTATTTGACTTGGAGAAAATCTACATGCACCGTCTTTTCTTTGAGAAGATTTACGTAGTCAGCGTCTGTTTAGAGGACGATGCGACCTCTTTAGAGCTCATTTTCATGCAATTCCATATTTAGTTTATCACGTTAATGCTCCACTTATTACTTTTACGTGGATACAATTTTCCACTTATTTTTAAATAATGATCACTTAAAATTCCACTTATTATTAAAATCAAATTTATGTCAAAATCTTTAAGAAAGGAAAATCGGATTCATGTAAGTGGAGAATCATTTTTTTTACAATTTTTAATTGTATGTGCCTTCAAGGGAGATATAAGGGTTTAGCAATGTTTTGAGGGAAATATGTATATAGGATTTTATTAATTTTTTTAGTGATGGAGAGATAAGTGTGGCATTGTAACTCAAAGTAATTTTACTTTGAGGGGGGGTAACTTTTTTTTACTAGATTGTGCAAAAGCACCATTGTAAAAGTCAAATTTTGAAAGTTGCCTTGTAAAAATTTGAGAAATTGACTAGAGCCAAGTGCAAAGCTCAGTCAATTTTCTCCTATTTTGATGACTATTCGAGGGTCAAGGCCAAGCCCCGATAGTTCATTTTTTGCATCGTGTGTTGTTGTTGTGTTGTGCATCTTGATTTTTTTTTGAGCTTGATTCATGGTGTGAAGTCTTAACACTACAATGTCTAAGTTGATTATTTTTTTTTTTCTGATTCCGACAAACTTGAAGGCACAAAATCTTATAAAAAATGGCATCGTCTCATCGAAAGCACTCTCATTTACAATGAATTATGGCAGGGTATATGTGATGGAGATGTTAAGCCGAATAAACCCACAGATGCAACTGCACTAGAAAAATGGGAAGTCAAGAATGCTAAAGCCTTAGCTCTTATTAAATCTTCTGTGAATGATGAAATGTATGTCCATATAGAAAATGCTACAGATGCATGGTCTGCCTTGAAAAATTTTAAAGACCTCTTTGATACTCAGCCTGAATCAAAGAAAGTTGATCTACAATTTCAAATTGTTGCAACAAAAATTAACTGAAGGCGGTGATGTTCTTGAATATATATTAAGACTTTAGAATATTAGGCAAGAAATTATTAATGTTGGTTTTCCCACAATTGATGATAGCTTTATGGCCACAATTGTAATTGTTGGACTTCCTTCTTCCTACACACATTTTTTGGAGACTCTACAAGTAACTGGGAAATTAGAGAAACTAAAGTTTGATGAACTGTATGAAATGTTGACTCAACATGATAAAACTTTTGGGAAGAAGAAGAAAGTTACTGAAGATGTTTTTCTCATAGAGGCCAACACTAGTTCTCGAGGCAGAGGCAGAGGGAATCAGAATCAAGCAACACATAATGTACAAAGTCGAGGATGAAGCCAAAGCAGAGGAAACAATTTTAACAGAGGAAGGAATAATTTTCAAGGTAGAGGAAACAACCAAGGAAGAGGCAATTTTCAAGGAAAAGGAAACAATAATCAAGGTAGAGGACAATCCCAACATAGAAGTCAAAGCAGAGGTAGAGAACAATCTTCAGGAAGAGGGAGAGACTTAAGTCAAATTGTGTGTCGAAGATGTAATAAAGTTGGCCATTATGCTGAATATTGTCGAACTTCGCTTAATAAAATTCCCAAGTTTCAACAGCATTTAGCGCAATTTGCTAATGATCAAGATGAAGATAACTCAAAATATGTTTTTACTTCCTCGCCAGCATCACAACTTTCATCCCATCTTAGAAGTTACTATGAAGATGCCTGGATCTTGGATTCCGGGGCAACTCAATACATGACTTGTCGACGTGATTTTTTTTTGGAATTTTCAAGATTGCCAACTTAATTCCATTTTTCTTGTTGATGATACAAAACATACTCCTTATGGAAAAGGAGCAGTAAAAGTTTTTCTCCCTGACATTGGAGAAAAAATGATTTCAAATGTATGGTAAGCACCAACATTTAAGAAACATTTTCTCTCTTTAGTCACGATTCGACAAGCAGGACATCAGGTGATTATGGAAGATGGTTTAGTCAAGATTAATTCAGTCAAACAGAACTTGAAAACAGTCATGACAAGTTATGAAGATGGAAAACTGTTACAGATGAAAGGGACAGTTATTCCAAGGCATTCTGATTTTGCAGGGGCAGTGACTACAAGTATTTCACCTATAAGACTATGGCATGTAAGATATGGACATTTGAATTTTGAGAGTCTTTCTCAATTGAAGAAACAAGGAATGGTTAAAGGAATTCCCACTTTCAAAAAGGAAAATGCAAAATGTGAAGCTTTCATTTATGGCAAACAAAATCGAGAAAATTTTCCAACAAGTTCATGGTGTGCAAACAGGAGGCTACAACTAGTTCACAGTGATGTTTGTGGACCACTACAAACTTCCTTTGGTGGATGAAAATATTTCTTACTATTCATTGATGATTTCAGCTGAATGACTTCGGTTTACTTTTTGAAGAACAAGTCAGAAGCATTTGATAAGTTTAAAATTTTTCGCCAACTTGTTGAAAATGAAGTCAAAGAAAAGATAGGTACTCTCAGGACAGATAATGGGGGAGAATTCACTTCAAATGAATTCAAAACTTATTGCAGTGAAATGGCTTAAGATGAATTTCTAATGTTTCACTCCAAGAAAAATGTGATTAGTCGAAGAATGAATCGCACTTTGTTAGGAATGGCGAGATCCATGTTAACTTTCAAGAGGTTAAGTCCAACATATTGGGCGGAAGCAATTCATACAACTGTCTACTTAAGAAACAAATCTCCAACTGCTTCTTTAGATGGAATCACACCTTATGAAGCTTGGTTTGGTTTCAAACCTTGAGTTAAACATTTTAGATTTTTTGGGTCAGTGTGTTATGCCTTAGTTCCGAAAGAAAAACGAACTAAGCTTGAATCAAGAAGTTTAAAATGCACAATGATTGGCTATTCTGATGAGAAGAAAGGGTATCGTCTTTTGACCAATGGAAAATTCGTTGTGAGCAGGGATGTCATTTTTTATGAAACTGAGAGTAAGAGTGTTGAAGAAATTGATAATCTTCTTCACAAGTTAGAAACTAAAGGAAGTAAAAGAAATGGAAAAATTCAAAGTCAACCAACTTCACCAAATTAGTATGAACTTGATTTTCCTTCCTCTGAAGATGAATCATCCAGTCCATCTCCATCAACAACATCATCTAGGTCTTCTAGCAGTTCATCCACATCTCCAAGCAGTAACAGTTCTTCTGACAGTGATTCTCCACATTTTTCACCTGAACGATGAACATCAGTTTATATTAATCCTCTTTACAATGATTGAGACTTTACAGAAGCACAAACAAGTGAGCACCAACTACCAAAATGGGCAGTTCAACTTTTGAAAGATGTAAAGCCTGATGAGCAGAATAAAACAGGCACCATAAGGGCACATAGAAGTGAAGGCAATTTTGCCTTAATAGCAAATGATTTTACTGAACCTTCCACATACAAAGAAGCAGGAAAACATAAAGAATGGCAACAAGCTATGATTGAAGAATATCAGGCAGTAATTGATAACAACACTTGGAAACTTGTTGATTGTGCAACAAATGTTAAACCCATAGGATGCAAATGGGTTTACAGAATTAAGTATAATAAAAAAGGAGAACTTGAAAAGTATAAAGCACGACTTGTCGCAAAATGTTTTGCGCAGCAAGAAG
>APFE031698312.1:0-15300 GCA_000404065.3 Pinus taeda | reverse complement strand
GATTCTGCAGCTATCCAGTGCATACAGCATAGGGGATTGGTACTTTTACCAACACCATACTATGATCAGAATATATGGGTCTGAGTTGCGCCCATACAAATTGCCCAGGTATGTGCCTATGAGGCTGTTTGCCTTAGAATATTTCAGGCAATTTGGCAATACCGATATGGCACACTTTGCAGGCAGGGGCAAGAAGGCACAACTTAAAATAAGAAATCAACTGGGCCACTTTGTCTTAAACAAAAGAGAAGGCTGGAAAGATGCCGACGGGAGACTAGAAGGCCTTGGCCTAAAACAAAGCTTCCTTTGGAAGCCCTATGACCCTAACAATTCCATATCATTGAGAAGGCAGAAATACAAGCTCTCCAGCTATGAGCATGTGAGTATGCTGTACATTCAAAGACATCCCAACCAACCAAAATGGAGGCGAACCACACTGGAAGAGCCAATCACTCAGGAAGAACTAGTTGAAAGAGCTAGAAGGCATTTATTGAACATGGCTGACTTAGAATCTCCTTCTCAGGTACTTACTCTGCCAAAGCCTCAAGCAGGAGCAGCTGCTTCATCTTCTACAACACAGCAAGAGGTAGTGCAAACCACAGACCAAGAGCAAAGCAAGGGCAAGGAAAAGGTCATGGAAGAACCACAGGGCCAACAGGGTAAAGAGAAGCAACCCCAGTAGGAACAACAGCAAAAAGACCAACAGGGTCAGGAGAAACAAACAGCAGAGGCCCAAATGGCCACCAAAGAATAGACAACACCAATGGGACCTCCAAGGCAGGATTCTAGGGTTGACTCCTCCGTCCTCCAAACCCCTCAAAGGGAGGACATAAGCGGGAAAAGAGAAAGGGAGACCCCCCTCACCGAATTTCCAGAGAAGAGACATAGATTAAATCCCTTCTCAGAAGAGGAAATGCCAAGCATGGAAGCCTCTGCCAGCTCCTTGCAACAGGAGAAAGACAGGGCAGCATTAGGAGAAGTGAGCTCCTTAGGACAGAAGAAGGGAGCAGGAACAAGCATTAAACAACAGTTCAAAGATGTCAAGAGAAGGAGTGAACCAATAAAGATTCAGCTCTACAATCACCTGTTGAACATGGCTCCTACAAACCAACAAAGGCTCATGTCTGCATTTGATGTGCAGGAGGGAAAGATGACAATGAGCCACTTCACACCAACAGTGCAGCAACCACAAACAGCTGTAGACTACATCAGGACCAATCTGGAGGTCCTATCAAAAGGCATCCACCCAATGGATCAGATTGAGCTCCATAAACAGACGGGTGAGATGGTCTATGCCACCTTGGCTGATAAGACCTTGGTCAACTACAGGTTGCAAAATAGCCTGAACAATACTGCTGCACAGCTTGAGTTGGAAATGGCTTCCTCTCAAGCTAAGGATAACAGGATCAAAGCCTTGGAGGAGATTATAATAGAGTTTGGGCATGATCCCAATGATGTTAAGGCTGTGCAAGAAGTCCTCAGGCTAAGGGATGTTGATATGGCAGCAATAAAAAAGAAATTAAAAATCCCACCAACTCTTCACCCACAAACGGATGAGGTTGCCCAGCAGAGGCAAGAAAAGGATGCAGCTTCCCTATTAATGACATTATACAAGGAGCTCATTCAAACGCAAGAAAAGTTGCAGGAGTCAGAGGCGACATTGGAAGCAGCATTGCAGCAGAAGGAGGCAAGGCAAACCTCACAGCCACCTCCAGAAACAATCAATCTTGAGAAAACCCCTCAAGACACTGCCCCTCCCAGCCAACAAGTGTAGCAAGAAGCCCTAGATACCTCAGCACCAACCACCTCAGCACCAACAACAGAGTAGTTTGAAAGCCTGGATATGCAGAAGTTGAGGAAAGAAATACAGGTACTGGAGTCCCAGATGTCTGAGCTGAGCCAAGCCTAGGACAGTCTGGCAAAAATAAACGAAAAATGTGACAAGTCAAAACAAAATGTGGCTGAAAGAGAGAGGGAGGTAAAAGCCCTCAAGAAGAGGATTGCTAAGGTAGAAAAAGAGCTCACACTTGATAAAGTCACATCAGAGCTTAAGAGGGTCATCTGGGACAACATTGGCCAGTCTATAACAGAACAATGGGAGTATATTGAGGCTTTATGTGAGCAAATAGCACTCATTGGAAGAGCACGCAAAGAAATGCAGAGGGCAAGGGCATCTCTAGGCAGCATGCCTGAGATTGCCACTACGATGATAGACGTGTTGAACTACAGGACAAGCTCCCAGCTGATAAGAATGGGGATTGGAAACAGGACAGAGACCATCTCCCTAATCAGAAGAGTCCTGACACTGAGAAACCTGATTCAGACCCTGGAAAGAAGAGCCCAGCACATGCAAGCAGATATAAATAAATTTCAGAACATGTTTATGGCTTTGCAGAACAGGGGGCTCCCTAGCCCATTGGATCCATAAGGAAAATTACTCTCCCATGAGAAGTATGCCAAGAGAGTAAGCAATTTTGCAGCAACACAAATTTCAGAAGCAGGCCCAGTAACAGGGCAGATTCTTTTTGATAGAGTAGATAATCTATTTTTTATTAGGAATGAAATAGCACATTTATTTGATGAGCCCCCTCATTTTTATAAATATATAGAGGCTGATGATACCATGGGGTCAATTTTGAAACATCAGTTGCCTCCATCAAATACATGGGAGGAGTTGATACGATTACTGTTAAACCAAAGTCAGTAATTGCGATTTTGCCTTTGAAAATATTTTGAATCTCATACACAGCAGGACAAAGACCCATCAGCAGGTATGAAGACAGAGGCTGAGCCAACTCAGCACAAGTACTCGGCCACAATAGCAGCATCAGCAGTCACAGGTGACAGGGCCGAGAAGACACAGGAAGTTACAGCTGCACAGACACGTCATTCAGCAGTTATGTCAAAGCGCTCAACCGATTTCGTGAGCCCCAAAGGTCAAAATTGCTCTGACAGGAGTTAAGAGCCTTTATAACTCATTTAAGATTGTAATAACTTCTCATCTGCAAGCCATGTAAGAATTGGCATAAGAAACTTGTCAATGCCTTGTGGGCAGATAGATTAACAACCAAAAGATTAATTGGGGTTAGCCCATATGAGTTAGTCTATGGATTAGAGGCCAAGTTCCCCTCATCACTAGGGATCCCTGCTACGAAGCTACTCCAAGAAATTCAAGCTGAGCCCAATGATATGCAAAGGAGAGTGAATCAGATTATATGCCTACAGCAAACCAGGGACCAAGTTTATAACAGAGTCCAAATCTTACAAGAAAAGCTCAAGAAGGCTTTTGATAGAAGGACCAAGGCTGAGGATTTTAACAGTGACAAAGTTCTCAAGTGGGATTCAAAGAGAGAAAACAAAGGAAAGCATGGAAAGTTTGATTCCCTTTGGAGAGGACCATTTCTCATCCAAGAAGTACAAGGAAATAACACCTACTTTCTTGAAAATCTTGATAAAACTGACTTGGATGAAGGTCCTGTTAATGGAAGGATGCTGAAGCACTATTTTGATTACCTTCCATAAATACAGCATGCCTGCTCTTGTACATAATTTGTTGTATGTATTAATTTGTTGTATATATTGTTATCTCTAAAATAGGTGAATAAATTCATTTCAAGAGACATTGCAGAAGCCAGAAAGGACTAGATGGCAGAAACTACTATAAACAGATCAGTCTACATCTTGAAAGTTCAAGGGTGAAAAGCTCCAAGGTTTGAAAGCGGTAGCTAAAGGGCCAAGGCATACTGACCTGTTGTTCTTGGTCTTTCAAGGAGAAAAACCATCCCCATGTGGAGCCACTGTTGGATACCTATACCAATAGGTTTCATATTTCATGATTGGCAAATTCAAGTGCCAAATATGCTCTACTTTGCTGCTACAAAGATTCCATATTTGCAAGGAAAGACAAGGTGTGTACATGCCTTCATGCCTATTAAAGTTTGATGGATGACCCAACAGTCCAATCTGGATCATGCCATGTTTTCAATTTATGTTGTAGAATAGAGAAAGGAATCTGTCCAAACTGTTTAATCCTGGCAGATCAGTAGTTAGGCAGAGAAACTAAGGTTCCCAACTGCTTAATCTGGGGCCTTGGAAGAAATAAGGGTAACACTAGATAGGAAATGAAAGCGAAAAGCCAATGGAAAAGAAAAGGCACATAAGGGGTTGCAAGTCCAAGTGCACCCTCCAAGAAGAAACAAAAAATGCTAAGAAAAATAGTTGGGTAGGTAGATGGGGTTGCAGAAATGGTGTTCCTTCCAAGATGTACTTTGCTAACCAAGTACAAGCAAAACAACATAGTGAAGCATGTCTAACTGCCCTTTTCCCCTTTCTTTACCACTCATTACTAACATCCCTTCACAAGTTGGTTCATAAGAGAGACTCAAGGTTTTATGTTGGTTCTTATGGCCTTTAGAAGCCACATTTCTTGTGCAAAAATCTTTTTATTTTGATCTACTCTTTAAATTAAGTTGTTTCCAAGAAACTTAGTAGTATTACTCCTCATTTACCCTTCTCCCCCCATATTAACCTCTAACTCTATTATCTAGCTCCCTATGCTTCACTTTCCCTACTATTATAAACACCATGGTGTATAAACCCTAAACAATGTATAAATATCCCCTCCTTGGCATTATAGCCATAAGTTTCACTACTGGGGCATTGGATTAACATCTGGTTAAGCTCAAGAACCCAAGCCCAACCCCTTTCCTCTATCAGAACCTGTTTACCTAGCCAACTCTCCATTTTTGCCTAAAAACCCTTGAAAAAACCCTTTTGTGCACCCTTGCACCCACTAAAAGGCTAAAAAATGATGAAATCCATTTTCCCCGCCCTATCCTAAGGTCGGGAGCCATTATGCACCTGTTTCATGAAAAATTCATTAAACCCGCCTATCCTAAGTTTTGCCTTTCATATGCCTTATGCGAAAAATTTCACGAAAAACCTCTATTTTCGCCTTTTCCTAAAGTCATCGGGTATATATGATTTTATAAAAGAAAAACATTAAAAACTATTGAAATATGTTAAATACCCGAAGGGTCCCGCCAAGCACAGTTACCAATAAATATCATTATTTAAAGCCGCCCATTAGCCATATCCTCTGTGCAGCTTGCTGGCCCGATATCCGTCCGATCAAGCCTTTCTAGATCTACGGTTGACGGGGATTTCGGGGGGGCCCGATGTCTGACAGATAACCACCGTTGACAATATCTTCCGCACATATCCCCTGCCCGACAACCGTCAGATCTCGCGCCTTAAATCCAACGGTCATCGTGGATTTCGGAGGGGCCCCGACGTCCGACAGATATCGTCCGATATTTGTCAGACGAAGATGTCACGCGGATCCACGCGTCGCTCCCAAAGTCCGTCGGAGCCCCCTCTGACAAATTCTTTGTCGTATAGGAGGGGGCCCGATATGAAGACACCTGTCTGCCTGCATCACCATCCTGTTGTCGCCTATGTCAGCGCCACGACCGCACACCCTGTCCTCCATTCATCCACCTGGCCACCACCTCACCGCCCCCGTGGACCGGTCTTAGGCCGCCACATCGCCTGATGACGTCCTGCTGACATCATCCGACCCGGACCCACTTGCTGATGTCATTTAAAAAGCGCGCCAATAAGCCAAAAAAGCCATATTTTGACAATTTTACGTGTTTTTTAGCACTTTTTATAAAAACACCTCTGCTCGCTCTGCATGCACGTTACGACGAACAAATCGCCAACCAAGTCCAGACCAACCACAGAGCGTCAGAGCGTGCACCCAACTGCTGTTCCGACCCAAGGAATCCATTAAACAGGTATTTGTCTGTGAACCTCCCTGCAAACCTGGTTTTTTCTCTGTAAATTCTAAAAACACCTGAACACAGCAGAAACTTAAGAATTTACCATAAGACCACGCATACCCTGCTCCCCCTTGAAGAATTGATGGTCGAATTTCATTAGCAGAGCCATTTCGGATTGAATTTTCAGTGAAAACCCTTTTTCCGTTTGCGCAGTCGTGAACCGGAAACCATAACCTGTTTCCAATTATCAAAGAGAGGTCTAATAAACATGCTAAATAGCCTTCTCAGAGAGCCAAACAGTATTTCAATTGCTGTGAACCTACCCTGCAACCCTGCATTCCTCAAACACTTCCTTTCTCAAGTAGCACCTTTATTATTTGTCAAACAGCATCCAAGCAAAAATGGACACTCCAATGGCTTCAGTAGCCCTCAATGTTTCTCCCCTGAATGCCCCCCAGAGAGAGCTGGAGTGGCAAGACTTGGCAGACCTAGACTACCAAATCTTAGAGGACAACCCATCTAAATGCAAGTTCCACATTCATCTGTTGAATGAGCTCAAAGCCAGACATAAAGATGGTACAAACATTCTAGGCATTTGGGAATCATCCCTCCCAATTTTCAAGCTCCCTCAGGTCAACCAGTTCCCTGACCTGATTCACTTATGTGCTGTCTGCTATTACCCCATGCAGAGGGTTGTGCTTGACCCCAAAGGTGCAGTAGTATTTTACATAACCCCTGAGGCTATCAGGGAAATGCTACAGTTCAAAACCCAGAAGAAGTTGGTCCCCTTGTCCCTGCTGGACCTGATCAACCAAGGAGCCAAGATATTAACAGAAGCACAAATCCTGAAGCTAAATCAACTATTCGTCACAAACTCTGACACAGTGCTGCACCCTCCCATTTTTGATGGATACCTAAATCAACTGGGTATGGACCTGGCATACATGATTAGCTCAGTTTTGGGGTACAAGTCACTAGAGTTTATTGAGGAAACTGTATTAGTGATGATGACAATGTTTTCTCCCAGAAAGACTCCTATTTGTTATGATTATGCTACATACATCTCAGACAAGATACATGAGAAATTTTTACACTTGTCCAGAGAGAAGGTGTTCAGATACACCTCATACATTTACCACCTCATCCGGTACTACCAACATGAGAAGTTCTCTTTTGAGATCAAGAGAACTGATGCAGCAGGCAATCCAAGGTCAGTGGTGTACTGGACCTCAGTCTTCCACCTCCTCACATACTCGCCATACACATACTCTGAGTTCATAGACCTATTCATCCATCCAGCTATGTCTCTCTTCTTAACCTCACCCCCTCCAAGATTGTCTGAGGAGATGCAGAGGATTCTGCAGCTATCCAGTGCATACAGCATAGGGGATTGGTAATTTTGCCAACACCATACTATGATCAGAATATATGGGTGTGAGTTGCGCCCATACAAATTGCCCAGGTATGTGCTTATGAGGCTATTTACCTTAGAATATTTCAGGCAATTTGGCAATACCGATATGGCGCACTTTGCGGGCAGGGGCAAGAAGGCACAGCTTAAAATAAGAAATCAACTGGGCCACTTTGTCTTAAACAAAAGAGAAGGCTGGAAAGATGCCGACAGGAGACTAGAAGGCCTTGGCCTAAAACAAATCTTCCTTTGGAAGCCCTATGACCCTAACAATTCCATATCCTTGAGAAGGCAGAAATACAAGCTCTCCAGCTATGAGCATGTGAGTATGCTCCACATTCAAAAACATGCCAACCAACCAAAATGGAGGAGAAACACACTGGAAGAACCAATCACTCAGGAAGAACTAGTTGAAAGAGCTAGAAGGCATTTATTGAAAATGGCTGACTTAGAATCTCCTTCTCAGGTACTTACTCTGCCAAAGCCTCAAGCAAGAGCAGCTGCTCCATCTTCTACAACACAGCAAGAGGCAGTGCAAACCACAGACCAAGAGCAGAGCAAGGGCAAGGAAAAGGTCATGGAAGAACCACAGGGCCAACAGGGTCAAGAGCAGCAACCCCAAGAGGAACAACAGCAAAAAGACCAACAGGGTCAAGAGAAACAAACAACAGAGGCCCAAATGGCCACCAAAGAACAGACAACACAATTGGCACCTCCAAGGCAGGATTCTAGGGTTGACTCCTCCGTCCTCCAAACCCCTCAAAGGGAGGACGTAAGCAGAAAAAGAGAAAGGGAGACCCCCCTCACCAAATCGCCAAAGAAGAGACAAAGATTAAATCCCTTCTCAGAAGAGGAAATGCCAAGCATGGAAGCCTTTGCCAACTCCTTGCAACAGGAGCAAGACAGGGCAGCATTAGGAGAAGTGAGCTCCTCAGGACATAAGAAGGGAGCAGGAACAAGCATTAAACAACAGTTCAAAGATGTCAAGAGAAGGAGTGAACCAATAAAGATTCAGCTGTACAATCACCTGCTGAACATGGCTCCTGCAAACCAACAAAGGCTCATGTCTGCATTGATGTGCAGGAGGGAAAGATGACAATAAGCCACTTCACACCAACAGTGCAGCAACCACAAACAGCTGCAGACTACATCAGGACCAATCTGGAGGTTCTATCAAAAGACATCCACCCAATGGATCAGATTGAGCTCCATAAACAGACGGGTGAGATGGTCTATGCCACCTTGGCTGATAAGACCTTGGTCAACTACAGGTTGCAAAATAGCCTGAACAATATTGTTGCACAGCTTGAGTTGGAAAAGGCTTCCTCTTAAGCTAAGGATAACAAGATCAAAGCCTTGGAGGAGATTATAATAGAGTTTGGGCATGATCCCAATGATGTTAAGGCTGTGCAAGAAGTCCTCAGGCTAAGGGATGCTGATATGGTAGCAATAAAAAAGAAATTAAAAATCCCACCAAATCTTCTCCCACAAACGGATGAGGTTGCCCAACAGAGGCAAGAAAAGGATGCAGCTTCCCTATTAATGACATTATACAAGGAGCTCATTCAAATGCAAGAAAAGCTGCAGGAGTCAGAGGCCATATTGGAAGCAGCATTGCAGCAGAAGGAGGCAGGGCAAACCTCACAGCCACCTCCAGAAACAATAAATATTGAGAAAACCCCTCAAGACACTGCCCCTCCCAGCCAACAAGTGCAGCAAGAAGCCCCGGATACCTCAGCACCAACCACCTCAGCACCAACAACAGAGCAGGCTGAAAGCCTGAATATGTAGAAGTTGAGGAAAGAAATACAGGTATTGGAGTCCCAGATGTCTGAGCTGAGCCAAGCCTAGGACAGTCTGGCAAAAATAAATGAAAAATATGACAAGTCAAAACAAAATGTGGCTGAAAGAGAGAGGGTGGTAAAAGCCCTCAAGAAGAGGATTGCTGAGCTAGAAAAAGAGCTCACACTTGATAAAGTCACATCGGAGCTTAAGAGGGTCATCTGGGGAAACATTGGCCAGTCTATAACAGACCAATGGGAGTATATTGAGGCTTTATATGAGCAAATAACACTCATTGGAAGAGCACGCAAAGAAATGCAGAGGGCAAGGGAATCTCTAGGCAGCATGCTTGAGATTGCCACTAGGATGATAGACTTGTTGAACTACAAGACAAGCTCCCAGCTGATAAGAATGGGGATTGGAAATAGGACATAGACCATCTCCCTAATCAGAAGATTCCTGACACTGAGAAACTTGATTCAGACCCTGGAAAGAAGAACCCAGGACATGCAAGCAGATATAAATAAATTTCAGAACAGGTTTATGGCTTTGTAGAACAGGGGGCTCCCTAGCCCATTGGATCCATAAGGAAAATTACTCTCCCATGAGAAGTATGCCAAGAGAGTAAGCAATTTTGCAACAACACAGATTTCAGAGGCATCTAGTGCATCATCAGAAGCAGGCCCAGTAACAGCGCAGATTCTTTTTGATAGAGTAGATAATCTATTTTTTATTAGGAATGAAATAGCACATTTATTTGATGAGCCCCCTCATTTTTATAAATATACAGAGGCTGATGAGACCATGGGGTCAATTTTGAAACATCAGTTGCCTCCATTAGATACATGGGAGGAGTTGATATGATTACTGTTAAACCAAAGTTAGTAATTGCGATTTTGCCTTTGAAAATATTTTGAATCTCATACACAGCAGGACAAAGACCCATTAGTAGGTATGAAGACAGAGGCTGAGCCAACTCAGCACAGGTACTCGGCCACAACAGCAGCATCAGCAGTCACAGGTGACAGGGCCGAGAAGACACAGGAAGTTACAGCTACACAGACACGTCATTCAGCAGTTATGTCAAAGCGCTCAACCGATTCCGTGAGCCCCAAAGGTCAAAATTGCTCTGACAGGAGTTAAGAGCCTTTATAACTCATTTAAGATTGTAATAACTTCTCATCTGCAAGCCATGTACGAGTAAAAGAAGATATTTCCCTCTCAGATGACTCAATGCCTGAGATATTTTGTAATAGACTTCTATATATTCCCCCTTGCATTTGTTAGTAGGGGTTGGACTCTGGATGTAAGAAATCTCTTGATATCTATTCTGTAGCTCTTCTATTGTAAATCTTCAGACAACTAATACAAAGGATGATGGGATTTCCAAAGCGTTGTGTCTCTTGATGTCTTGCTGGTGTATGGCTGAATGTTGCAGGATTCCTGCATATTTCATGGCTCAATAAGTTTTCTTGTTACTCTCTGTTATATGCTTGTTATCTTTCATATATCATTCATGTTTTCCATGTATCAAATATCTAAATAGCAAGGAAAAAGAATAGTCTCAGGATTTAATCACAGATTACCCTGAACTCAATCTAAGCTATTTCAAATGTTTTCTTCAGTTATGGTAACGAAAGAGTAATTCTTAAATGCTACCTTTCACGCTATATCATCATAGTAATCTATTGTTTCAGGAATTCAGGTAATGCTCCTAAGTAATAGATCACTTTCTCACATCCCAGCTCAGTGAAGAATTCTTAAATGCTCTTTACTAGTTGATTCTCATTTCACCCTCACAATTTACAGTTTGTTTTATGAAATACATACAGGCCCTGTAATTCCAGCTGCACTTAAGCCAGGATCTCAAGGAAACAACAGCTACATACCCCATTGCCCAATGGATTAGTTTCATCTATAGATAACGCTTTAAAAACTATCAGAAGCATCCTCCCAACCAAACATAAAAAACAAACAAACATTTACTTCATATCTAGCCTAAAACTCAATTAAAACAGTGACAAACCTTACAGAGAGAGCCCTTTCTGATTACAGCTAGGCTAGAAGCTGTAGTCCAAAGATTGGTTAGTGGTTACCCCGGCCGTATTCCCTTGGGAGTGATAGGGAACAACCTGGGTGATAACATAAATGGCAACTCCACTGGGGACATTCAGGATCTCTGGTTGACTGTATATCTATCAGGAATCACACTCAAAATCTGAACATCAGTCAAGAAACCTTCAAACTGCTCCCATACAAACATTTGCAGCCTTAAGGTAGAGCTGACTCAGATATCCTAAATACCCAATACAGATACACAGAGTCTTTCAAACTCCTGTCCAGTCCTTACTATACAAATCTTTCAAAAACTTAGTAAGACTAGCTCAGAAGCTGGCTCCCAAGAAGAATCTTCGGTACACTAGGGCTAATCCTGATCCCAACCCTCCTACTGTCTTTGAAAATCCTAATACAATCCCAAAACTAATTAGGAATCAGCAAAAACAAGATAACCTTACTGACCTTAGTCCAGAGACAGTTCACCCTAACCCCATCTCCACTCCAATCAAGGTACTATTCTGTTCTACCCCTAATTCCCCTAGTTCCCCATCCACATCTCAAAGCCCTCCACCCACATCTTCTTCACCCACACATATTCCCTTAACCAACACTCTAAATCCCTCCATACCTGTTACCCCTGTGGTACACACTGTTCCTTTTATCCCAGTTGCCCTTGTCAATCCCCAAAATCTTGTCAACATGGCCATGAGGTATGCACCTCTGCAACTACCTGCCACCTGTGGCCTTACCTCAAGATTACCAGGCCAAAATATCATATTTTGACTCCACTGGCCCTTATTCTGCTATTCAGCATGCTAAGAGAATGCAAGATCATTTTGAAAACTATGAGATAGATGATGAGAGTGTGAGGATGAGAATCTTTGTCCAAAGCTTGACAGGTGATGTTCGAACTTGGTTCAGATCACTTCCTGCAAATACCATCACCACCCCTGATGAGCTTTACCAATCCTTCAAAAACAGATGGGAGAAAAAGAAGGATCCTCTACATATACTTGGTGAATATGACATGATTAAGAGAGGTCCTCAAGAGACAGTTCTGGAATTCTGTGCTAGGTTTAACAATGTTATATAATGCAATACCCCAAAACCTCAGACCTCCCCCTGACTTGGCCTTATATAAATTTCCAGATGGATTTGACCCAGACATGGCTTACCAACTAAAGGAAAGAGCCCCTCAAACCCTCGAAGAAGCTCAGAAGGTTGATGTAACAGTTGAGGCAAACTTGATTGCTAAGAGGAACAGGGCTAGATTAGAAAAGAGAGTTGCCTTTAAAGAGGAACCCTCAGCCTTTGACCAAAAATTAGATGCAATAATTTCTGGTATGAAGAGATTGGGTGACAGGGTGGAGTCTGTGGAAAGAAAGTCTTCATGGGAGGCACCACCAAATAACTCCAACAGAAATCCAAACTTTAGGAGGAACCAAAACCCTAGTGGGGGCAAAGCCAACAATGATCCAGAAATAAGACCTCCATTTCAAGAAAACTATGCTGAAACATCCACATCAGATGAGCAAGTGGATGACACCCATATCCACCTAATGGGTCTTGATGATGAGCACCAAGTCTTCCTGAGTCAAGAAGATCATGAAGAAGAAGACAACAAACAATTTCAAACAAAGTCAGGAGAATCATTTGATTTCAAACAAGGCTATGACACAGCTGTCTATGAAGTCCATAAACAATACAAACTACGAAGCAGGACTGTAAACATAACACAGCCTGAGAAAAACAAGGACAGAACGCATCCCAAGAGTGCCATAGTAACAGAACCAATGAATGCAACTGATTCACTCACTAAGGAAGTAACTATTGAAGAAGTTACTGAACAAACACTAAATCCACCAGCTATACCATCAGTACATCCCAATCCAAGCAAAAGGCCTCAAGAGGTGATTGAGAAACGTAAGCCCCAAAATCAAGAGGAAACCTTACCAAATAAAGAAAGGGGGCTCACCCATAGCACTAAAGTCCAAACTGAGTAACCCTTTGACCTGGAAGCTGAAATTGGAAAACTCAAAATAGCCATCCCTCTGGCAGAGCTAGCCAAGAATGACATCTATAAACAGCAGATTGAGAAGTCCCTCCAACTCACTCAAAACAAAGACAATGTCAATGTGTTGGATGACACCCCAGAATTACTATTTGGTCCAGAGGTTGATGGAAAAATAGCAGGCACAGGGATCCTACCCTTTTATGTCAGCTTGCATGTACATGACAAGATATTACACAATGCAATGTTTGACTCAGGTGCATCTCATAACCTAATGCCAAAATCAGTCATGGAGAGGTTGAATTTAGATATTACTAGGCCATACAAGGACCTGTTCTCATTTGATTCCAGCCAGATTAAATGTCTAGGCCTGATAAAAGACTTGTGTGTATCCCTAGTCCAATACCCAAACAAAACAATCTTGATGGACGTTGTTGTTGCTGATATCCCACCCAAGTATGGGATGTTATTGTCAAGATCATGGGGGGCTAAATTTCAAGGGTCCCTTCAATTGGACATGTCATATGCTACCATCACAGTCTTTGGTCAACCCAAGAGATTGTATAGAGAGTCCCTGATGAAATACATGGTCAGCACTGCAGAGAAGCCTCAAAACTTCCCCATATATGTTGTCCATTCTGACATAGACTCATATATCATTTTCAATGAAAATATAGGTAACAAAAACAATGAGGAAACTCAGATAACTAAAACAAATCAGCCTGCCAATCAAGGAAATCCTTACATACAAACACTGGTTGAATCAAAGGATGCAAATATTCAAGAATACAAAACAAATAATGATGAAACCAAGACACCTAAACAGGATCAAAAGTCAAATAAACAAACTGCTCCTCAAGAAACAAAGATGATTCCACCAAGTGAGAAGGTTGCCACGAAATCCAAACTAAATAAACAGCCCATACTCCAACTCACAAATCCAGACCATAGAGATATTATTCAAACCCCCCTAAAAGAGGAAATTCTGTGGTTCTTAGAATTTTATGGATCAGTTAACAAATTAGGGGCAGAAGCAGGAGTGTGGGTACATAACAAACAGAACAGCCATGTAGAGGGCAGAGCCTACAGACTAAACTTCAAATGCACCAACAACATGGCTGCATATGAGGCTCTCCCACTAGGCCTCAAGTTGGTGCAATCCCTACAAGCTATAAGAGTATCAATATTAGGGGATTCAGACTTAGTTATCCAACAGGTCAAAGGCAAGTTTGTTACCAATGATAAAAGACTCAGGTCTTATAGGTCTGCTGCCACTGAGCTACTTGAATCTTTCACTGAGTTCCAGATTACCAAAATTCCTAGGGCTCAAAACCTCCATGCTCATAGTCTAGCTACGTTTGCAAGTACCTGCAAGCTCCCTTTTGAGCCCCATCACTGTTTTACAGCTGAAGTAAAACACATACCATCTGTCCCAAACAATATAAAGGATTGGCAGGTGTTTGACAATGACACACAAATCAACAATTTTCTGACTTTACAAGAAGAGTTTTCAGGTTTAAACATAGATACTGAGACAGCAAGTCAATCGCAAATACTTAAGACAGAAAATCAACCACAAATACATGGTAAACACAACAACCAAGCAATATCACCCAAAACAGCCAATCAAATGCTACATCCTACAATCTTCAACCAACACAACATACAAGAAATCCAACAGGTTTAATGTGAGGAGATAGCTGAATATGAAACTGAGGTGATACAATTAAAGGACAATTTTCTTCCAATAGGCTTAGCTCCTTTGGAAGACATTTTTGACTCCAACAATGTTCCCAATAAACCAAAATTGCAACCCCTAAATACTACTATAGAGGAGCATAACATTGGGACAATTGAAAAACCCAAAATCATAAAACTATATGCTACCTTACCTCCTGACCAAAAGCCCAAATACATTGACCTCTTTAAGGAGTTTCAAGATGCGTTTGCATGGAGTTATGAGGATCTAAAATCCTATGACACCTCTGTGATCCAACACACTATCCCACTAAAGCCAAATAAGAAGCCCTTTAAACAAAAAATGAGGAGAATTAACCCTATGCTCCTCCCAGCAATGGAACAAGAGGTACAAAAAATGTTCAAAGCAGGCATCATAGCACCAATCAGATTTTCTAATTGGATTTCAAATTTGGTCCCTACAAGGAAGAAAACTGGGGAAATTAGGCTCTGCATTGATTTGAGAAACCTCAATCAAGTATCATTAAAAGACAACTATCCCCTACCCAAGATGGATC
>APFE031698309.1:0-12589 GCA_000404065.3 Pinus taeda | reverse complement strand
TCGCATGCTTCCCTTTCAATCGTATATATGTATCGATGATATAAACAATGAATGCAGTAATTTGTATTTATCGCTTCATTGTGACTATTCATATGAAGTAATATTTGAATGATTGAATGTCTCTTATTTATTTTACAGAGTCATCTACGTGTCTGTTAGATAGATAAAGATTATTTAACGTTGCATTCCGAATGAATAAGTTGTTCCCGGGATTAGTATTAGTTTCCCTATTTTTGTCAATAGAATAAGCTAGTCGCCTATCACCAAAGCAAACTATTCATCACCCATCCATCCCTTTTATTTTACTACCGGGAAACTGGTCCTGTTATCTCCAGTCGGAGCCACCATCCCAAATGGAAAAGGAGCTGTACTAAGGTCCGGACCGGGTGGTTATCCCCCAATGTTGTTGCAGGGATTTTCGAGGCCTCAATAGAAAGTTAAGACCTGTAGCTATTATTTTGGATTCTTTGAGGTTGAAGAGACCAAAATTACTTCTTCCCCATCTTAATTGGTCATCTGAGGTTGAGGTCAGGATTTTCCTTTTTACCAAAATATCTTCCAGGGCTTGAGCTTGAGTTTTCAACGTGGTCAGCTCATTATAATCTGGAAGTTTCCATATTCTCCATTTGCCATTATTCCTTGACTTATCCCAATAGTCACTAACCCTCTTCAATCCTTTGTTTAATGGTATCTATTTGGATACTTTCTAGTTCCTCGTAGCTGAGATTACCTTCCTGCTGCCAATTGTCTTCCTAGAACAATGCCAGATTTCCACTTGTGATCTCCCAAAAGTTGTGTTTTTGTACTAAGTCTCTATTCTCCCAGGTGTTGAGGCCTCGGAAATCGCTGCCACAACATTGGGGGATAACCACCCAGTCCGGACCTTGGTAGAGCTCCTTTTCCGTTTGGAATGGTGGCTCCGACTGGAGATACTAGGACCAGTTTCCCGATAATGAAATAAAAGGGATGGATGGGTGATGAATAGATTGCTTAAGTGATAGGCGACTAGCTTATTCTATTGACGAAAATAGGGAAACTAATACTAATCCCGGGAACAACTTATTCATTCGGAATGCAGTGTTAAATAATCTTTATCTATCTAGCAGGCATATAGATGACTCTATAAAATAAATAAGAGATGTTCAATCATTCAAAGATTGCTTCAGATGAATAGTCACAATGAAGCGATAAATACAAAATACTGCATTCAGTGTTTATATCATCGATACATATATACGATTGAAAAGGAAGCATGCAATAAACAACCAATAGTGGAATGCATAAGGAATGCTGTGAAAAACACACATATATATAAGCGATAATAGCAAGAGCGATTTAAACAATAATTCATATAATGAAAATGAATACAGACGCAGATAATAGTACCATGTGAGCTGTAGATAAATCCGAAATATCAATCGCTATTCAAAATTCCTTCTTCAACATAGAAATGCTTTCAAACAATGACAATAGTGCATATTTGCATAAAAGCCTTCCTCATCAAATTCAGAATAATTGGTCAAGTTTCATAAAAGAATATCCCTGAAGTACAATAGTGCAACTTCAGGGTTTAAGTCATATACAAAATTTTTACGACCCTTTCTAAATGCATGAAAGGGTCTATAAATACTACTAAACTAAAAAGATCTATGAAACAAAATCCTACTAAATGCGTCTACTCTCAGGGGCGATCTGCATTGTGCAGTGAGTCATCCTCAGGTTGTTGCCCTTAACTTAGTTGGCTTATCGCAAGCATTGGTTTACTTCTTTTTTTTTGTTTGTGCGCAAAATGATTGGGCGCGAAGGTGGCATCTGAATGTTGGGTATGATATTACCCGACAGACATCGGTTAGCACTTCAAGGGGGCTCTTTGGCTGTATGCTTGATTAAGAAGAACCAATAAGCATCCCACGTTAGACTGTTGATTCCAGCGATCAATCTTGCGTTTTTCTCCAGCTCCGGATAGCATGAGTGCTCCAACATATTTGCCGCTGTTAATTGACCTGGAGTGCATTGGGAATTTATATTAGATAAATACAGTGTATTATTTACTAATTCAACCAAATTTCCACTGATTGTCTTGCATTTGGAAATTGCTCTTTCTGCTTTCATTAGTTGCGATTGCCATTCTGTGAATAATATCTCTTTGTGCGATTCCAGAATTCTCGGTAGATTAGCTACCCGGCCTACATCGGAATCCTGCCATTCTATAAAGTTTGTCAGTGTTTCTTCGGCCTTATCCAAGTCGGTGCTTGCTTTTTCTACCTTTTCGCTTATAGATGCTACCAATTCGCACAATGGTTCTGCGTTATCCCGAGAATTGGCGCATTGGCGCACTTAAATAATACATTTCTGCATTAATTCTGTTTGTTGGCGCGACTGCATTTGAATTACCGACGCCAATCCCAAAACAAAAAATAAAAACAAAAAACTCCAAACACCGTGAATGCGCGCACTATACTATACCAAAAAATGGACCACGCTGAGTTTTAAATCATACCCACGTTGTTTTTTAAATAAATCCACGCAGCTTTACATAGCAACGCTGTTTCACATATATATTTCCACGTTGTTTTAATATATGTCCACGCCGTTTTCAATTATATATGTATCCATGATGTGTTAAAAACATATCAATATACCCACGCACCAAATAAAGCCACGCTGTTGGAAATATATATATATACCCACGCAGGTTTATAAATCTAATTCACACCGTTTTCAAAACATAGATTTTTGAATGTAAAAATACATACCCACGCTGACGTATATCCACTCGCACCGATGTTAATATGTATCAACGTGTTGGAATGCGCATACCTTTACTCAGCGCACAATATACACCCAACACATTCAGTCAGATGCGCCTCGAGCACGCACACAGCAATTTTCACCTTACAGCTCCGGCAACTGCTCTTCACGCCGTTTTTGATGAGCTCCAGCAGTTTATAAAACACCAGCAAGAAATTTAATCCGCACCAGCAATTGTATACAGTCCGCTAGCACTAACCCATTCAAACGCAGGCATGTTCACCAGCGTAGTCCTCCAGCATACGCACGCAGCACCTCAGCGCTCCAGCTCTTCCAGGCAGCACCTCCAACATGCTCTGATACCAATTGTTGGACCAGTTGCACAGCAAATAAATTAAACACACAGCGGTATTCAAGCACATAAACACAAGAATTAACGTGGTTCACCCAACCAATCTGGGCTATGTCCACCAAACATAGGCATCCGGAATATATTAATCAAATTGGAGATTACATCAAGAAATCCTCACACTCTCTTAGCAAATCATTCGAATGATTGCCTGCTATATAGCATAGAGAATCTAACAGCCTCATAACTCCCTCACATCAAATATAGGAGGCATTAACTCCCTCCCAACAACCTGGAGCTAATCTAGGAACTGAATCCCTATTGTTGTCATCCTTCACAGATTTTTGCCTATTTGACTCAAACAGAAAATCTCAACATTGTCGTGCACGACATAGCCTTGCATCTAAATCATATTGTATTTTGACATTTTGCCTTTTAACGACAATTGTTGATTTGACCGCCCATGTAGCATTTGCATCTCTTACTCGACCTCTTTGACGTGGAGGAATTGGTGGGAGATTGTGGGTGGTAGCCCGATGATGATTAAGGCCAGATAGCTTAGACCGACTCAAGCTCCCGGCACAGCAACGAACAAGACAAGTGAACACTTGCTTGGTGCCTTTGATAGTTACCTCCCATTCATGTCTATTTTCCTCCATTTTCTTACTTCCTTATAAATGAATATGTAAACATTAGTGTTGTTAAAAACATCATAAAAACACTTTAAAGTAAAAATCAATATTTATATCTATTTTTTTGTGGTTACCATAACTATCAACTTTTATAAAATATAGGCCAAAATATTTAAAACAACTCTTCAAGATTCTTGTTATATCAATTTGCATGATTTGTAAATGTTACAGTGTTAAGTTCTTGTTAGATCAATTTACATACTTTGTAAATCTGACAATCTTAAGTGAACACAAGTTGGGATAAGTGGTCTCATTGGGACTACATGGTTCCCAACAAAGCCATCCCCTCATTAATAAACCTTCTTTACAGTCCAATAAATATTTTTTAGAAGAAAATGTTGCCCTCTCTAATTGACTGATATCCTTGTGTAAAATGGAATTCCCCGCATCCAATATACATAAAAGAAATAACATTACATTTTTTTTTTTTATATATGAGAAGAATAGTTGTTAAAAGAACTCACTCTTTAAATCAGGAATTTGAACTCTAATGGCCACACCACATTTTTCTTGTGCAGAGGATTTCAAATTTGTTGAATAGCACACTTTTATTTTCCTCCTCAATAAGGATAACTTTAAATCCTAGATGGGAAACTTGTATTTATTAAACTTACTCAATGATTCCCCTTTGTGATGTTAATTTTGGGCAGATCCGTGAAGATATTGGACTGATCCATCAGGTTACAAGCCTTCTTGTTGATCACTCAAAGCGAGTATGTTCAGAGCCGTCCACTTCCAATCCCCATTCAAAAAACGCATCATGAACACTCCCCCACGATCAGCTTAGGATGCAGCCTCCAGATGGGATTGTGTTTAAAGAGCAGAATGTTAAAGAAACAGAATATATCTCAGACAATGCCCACGAGAATGCACACCTCCCCATGCAAGTTTTAGGGCTACAGAGCGAGAAAACAGTTACAGAGTTTGGACAGAATGGCAGCGAAGTAATGCAGTTGGATATGTCCCCAGAAGATTGTTCCAATGATATCGGTTCTGAGTTGCAGGTCACAGGTGGAAATAGCTGTATGCAGGTCAAGCATTCAAATAACGCCTGGCCAGGCATTAGTCATGGACTTCAATCCTCAGGTAATTGGGACACAATAGTTGATATAGGTAGATCTGTCTCATTTTCTCCTGCTTATTTTCCAATTAGTTGGATAATGTAATCTATATTTATATAAGGAGTAGTCTTTGACAGTATATATGGATTTACTATTCTTAAAAATTCTGAGCATTTCGATTGAGAAGAATTCACCTATCAAATTTGTTGTTTCAATAAATCTCTGCCAAATTTTAAACAAATTAGATTAGAAAATAATTTTCCAAAAAATTACACTTAAACTACTCACTTATGCCATTTGTTATTTCAAAATTTGCATGGTAATATTCTAAATTCCATCAATATATGATATATAGGAGAAGATAAGAATATATCAACATCTTTCATTTATTCTCCCAAGAAAATTAGATTAAAATAAAAATTAAATTACGGATGTTCAATAAGAAGACATATCTATTAATTATTGTAATAGATTTTATTTGAAATTTAGAATAGATGGAGTCCATTAATGTGTTCATGGGCAACTTATTGATGAAGGTTAGGTACCTAGTTTGGTGGTTCGACTAAATTAATTTGGTCAAAGGTTAAGGTAGTAACATAGTTTGGGTAAATTTGATTGGGTCAAGTTATGGGTGGTCTTCAAGTTCCAAGTTTATGAGAATCCATAGTTTTCCTCATAGGATTCATCTTTAATTTAGCCTATTTAGAGGAGGAAAGACTCCATGTAAATTGCTTCAGGTGATCAATGGTTTTTCCCATGGGATTCATCTCTAATTTAGCCTCTTGAGGGCAGAAAGACTCCAGGTAAATTGGTCCAGGTGACCGTTGGTGGTTTTCAAGCTCCAGGTTTATGAGAATCCATAGCTTTTCCCATGGGATTCATCTCTAATTTAACCTATTTAAAAGAGGAAAGACTCCAGATAAATTACTTCAGGTGATCAATAGTTTTTCCCATGAGATTCATCTCTAATTTAGCCTCTTAAAGACTAAAAGACTTCAGGAAAATTGGAACCATTAGTATCTCAACAACAATGAGTTTAAACACCACTTCACTAATACCAATAAAATCACTAAACACCAAGAGAAATAATAATGTCTAACTTAAAGATCCTAATAGCCACAAAGATAAATTTACCTGCAGCCTTTAAATAGACTATTTAAAAAATGAATACAATGAAGAAACCATAAATTTTCATAAACCAGAAGCTCAAACACTGCGAGGAACAACGAAATGATTCAAAATGTCTCATTTTTTAAGATGATGGATTTATGTAAGATTTATTCGGGTGGAAGGCATCTAATCTATCTTGATACAGTTAAATTGCTGCATATAACTTATCCAGATGCAATGAATACATTACAGTGGATTTGCCTACATTATCCAGGTACTCAGCAATACCTTGATCAAGGAAGCGATGATGAAAGTGGTCACTACTCTAAAACAGTTTCAACCACACTGCAACAACAGCAGCCGAGCCAATGGACATAGCAGAAATCTTACAATAGTGAGGAGATATGGTAAAATTATATTTTTTATAAAGCTATTTTAAATATCGAAATTGGCAGACATTTGCTTCACTGATAATGGTGTTATGCTCTTCTGCTAGACGGACGGGGACCAGACGACAACTAGATTCGAATTATTTAAAAAAAAGATTGTATTTAAATATAAAAGCTCTCTCTCTTCACATTTTACCAAACAAGGACAGAATCGTTTTCTCTGCTAACCTGTCCCTTACAAAGACTTGTAAGCTTGTACTATAACTGTCAAATTCACTAATGCTTGGAAGCTCATAATCATGTAATACAATTCACATATTTGCTCAATAAATATTCTTATAACGAGAAGCCGGTGTAGTTTGCAAGCGTTTTATACGAGATAGTTGTGATTAATAACCGGTAAAGGAACTCCAAATAATTCCATTGATAAGGAATCCAATGGCGGAGAAGGGGAGCGCTTAGTTGAATTTGGGTTTGTAACAGAGACCTACCAGCAAGGAGGCTTAGTTGAATTTGGGTTTGTAACAGTGGGGTTATACCCAAATGAAGATGGGATTATCTGTTTGAGGGGAGGGGAAGCTTAACAAAATTGAGGTTGGAAGAGTGATCTGGACGTTGTACATTTAGATGGAGAGCGGTCGTTGTTGATGATGGTACAGACGCTGATAAGGGTCTTTCTTGAAACCAGCGTTATTCTTCCTTGGCAACATCCGTCGAGGGTTTTGGGGTCCACACAATGATTTTGTGGCTTTTGAGACGAATGCATAGTTTAGCATAGTGGCTTTGGAGAAAAATGCATGGTTTAACATAAACCCAGTCTAATTATAAAATAAAATGATAAAAAAATACCTGAAAAACCAAGTATAGTGATTGATGGTGGAAAGCACCTTATATATATATCTTGTTGGGTATTTTTGCAATGGGAAAATACCAAAACCAAACATTAACTGAACACAGAGTCAATGCTCTGTTTTTCCTCTACTCCAGGATCTTTTGTGCACGGGGAAGCTTTAAAAAAAAAAATACTGAACAGAGTATTGCACCACCATAAAGATTTCTATTCATTAAAACAAAATTACTAATACATATTCATCCTCTTTAACTCAGAGGGATTCACCAAAACATTACAAGAGAAATTACTGTCTCCTTTGAAATTTTACACCACTGTGTGTAAAAATTTCATTTACATTCACTTCTGTGTGAAAACAAAATTACACGGATTTACTGTTTTACCTTTTCACTGCTGTGTGAAACAATTCATGGTTTTACATACTTGCCCCTGGTTTTTCTTCTTTCACTTCTTCACCTTCCCTCCTGCACTGCTGTGCGTTTTTACATTTCTTACATTACAAAAAAAAACTTTAAGCTGCCGCGTTTCACCATATGTCTTCAATACAATGTCTCACCATTTCTTAACATTACATCTCAACCCAAACAAAATTCTTTTTGCACTTCTGTGCGTTCTTCCCTTTTTTTTATCGCGTTGCGGATATGCATTTCATTGCATTTTCAACCAACAGAAATCACATACATTGGCAAAAACTGGACATTTTCGGTATGCGGCATTTTGCCCTCTTTTTCATTTGCGCTCTCTTGCGCTACATACCATACTCCAGAACAACGAACACTTACATGGTCAACAGGCAACATAAAAAAGAGCATATACATTTTTACATCCCATACTTCCGTAAAAAACAAAGATGAAATAAATTCTTCATCTACATCTACGAAATCCATTTAATTTTCAGCATGGCAAAGGTACTTCATCAGTTAACTTACTGGTGAAAGACAAAACTTGACGCAATTCCCATGTCCTGCAGAGTGTACCCTGTTTTGACCTTGATCCGACGGCGAGCAGACTTCCCTTGCGATCGGAGGGATATCGGATGACCTTTTTTGACCGACATTTATCGTCCGATAAATGTTAGAGGGTGATGTCACCCCAATCCACGCGTCAGCTCTAGGTTTTATCGGAGCCTCTCAGTACGGAAACCACCTTTAACAAAAAGCGGTGCGATATGGTTCAGTGGTTTTCGGGAGCTGTTTTCCTGCTACGTGATGGCGGATTCGGAAGTTGACAGGCTGTCGTCGTTGTCCCTGCACGGCAGTTGGATTTAATATTCCAACACTCCCCTTTAATTTCAACTGCTGGGCATTCGGTCATACCCAGGCACTTTCTCAACTCCTTGACATGCTGCTGTTACAAAAGAGTCTTCCTCTTAACATAGGGATTCACCATTGTCTATGCTGAAAAGCATCTTCCTCTAAACTAGAGGGATTCACCTGTCTATGCCAAAAAAAACATCTTCCTCTTCACAGAGGGATTCTCCAAAGACAACAAATCTTCCTCTTAACAGAGGGATTCACTAACACTGCTTCAGATGCAGTTCCACAAACAACAAAATAGTCTTCCTCTTAATAGAGGGATTAACCTGAAACTGTGCTTAAGAGCACCTTCCTCATGACAGAGGGATTCACCATAACAATGTGCTGAAGAACACCTTCCTCTTTAACAGAGGGATTCACGTGTGACTATGATGAAAAGCATCATCCTCTTGATAGAGGGATTTACCATGTGTATGCTAAAAAGCATCTTCCTCTTGACAGAGGGATTTACCATGACACTGTGCTGAAAAGAACCTTCCTCTTTAACAGAGGGATTCACTAAGAACTTCACTTCCTCTCACGGAGGGATTACTACCAAACACTGCTTTAGATGCAGTTTCAAAACAAAACATTCATTGCACTTTTGTGCATACTCATTACATTGTTCTTTTATGCTGCTGCATATTCTCTGCTGCACTGTTGTGCCATCCTCTTTGCTGCGTCTACCCCACACTGTTGTGTCTACACTTGCTGTTGTGTTGCTGCACTTCACTTACATTTCTTTGCAAACTCTGCATTTTTGTGCATTCTTCAAAGACATAATACTCTGTCTTTTCTGGAACAATTACTCTGTCCCACCTTACAAATTTACACTGCTATGTGTAAACATTTCTTACATTCACTGTTGTTGCATATGTTGCATTTCAATTCAATGAACAACACATTCACAATACTTACATTTACTGCTGTAAAGGAAAAAATTTCTTTTACATCTGCTGTTGTCCATTACCTTTCATTTATTCAACAAAAACTTCATGCTGCTGCATTTCTTATTTGCATTGCTGTGTAAAAACATATTTCTTCACTCTCTCTTAGTTCTGGTTTCATTTTCTTCGCACTACTGTGCTTCTCCTTCTTGCCATCACGCTGCTGCCTTTTCTTATGCACTGCTGTCCATACCCATAACCATAGACTCTGTCATCCCTGGGTTTTTATTTGCTGCTGCGTTGCCTCTGCAATTTGCATTGTGGCTGCCTTTTGTTTCATCATATTGTTGTGTGCCCATACACTAACTCTTTACTCTCCATTACTTGCACATAGAGAGAAATCATCCTAACGCTATTTTGCGCTGCATTCTCCACACAACAACAAAAAAAATTAACACGGGCTGCTGCCTTTTCTTTTTACACCCTTGCTTCACACAATCTTAGTCTTCATTCATTTTTTTTACACAATGCACTGCTATGCACTTCCTTTCATTTTTCTGCTGCCACACATTATCATTCACCCATGTGCATTAAAAATCTGTTGTCCCTGTTTCTCTTTATGCATTTCTTTGCATGCTGCATTGCATATGAAGAAAAACATTACATTTTTTTTACTGTTGTGTATTGTACTCACTCTGCTGTGAGTATGTTCTCTCACATTACATAGAAGGAAACTACCTTCCATTGCTATGCATTTCAATGCATGTGCTCCATAACAAAAAATTCAAAAAACTGATGTTTTATGTTCTATCTTTCCATTGTTTTGAGGGTCTCCATGCTTTGCATACTTTTCTTATTGCGCTGCTGTACTTCACATTTGAGCGCTGCCCCTTTTTCTTCTCTGCTTTTATGGCAGATTCAACTTCATATTTTTCCCTTATAAAAGGTCTTCATCAAAGAGTGACTGTTAAGACAGTTCAGCAACAAAAATTACAAGCTCCCCTTTAATGTATGCTTGTCTTCTTTTGGCAGATTTTTCTCAAAACAAATTTGGATCCACTGGGGAGTTCAAGGAATTTTCAGATTGCCTTTCCTTCCATCTCCAAACTTGTGTAACTTTCTTCTTTTGCATGGGTCTAGCATGTGTAAGAGCCCATGTCAAGTTACAATCTCGTGCCATATGCCCAATGTCATGACACTTGAAACATTCAACATTTTTCATGAATAAAAATTCATGATTTCTTCTTGTGAAATTATTTCTTGGAGATTGTTGGGGACCACAACATCTATCTCCATGAAATGTTCTACAATCTTTTGCCATATGACCAAAGTTTGAGCAAGAATAACAATAACCAAAAAATGAACCTTGGTACCTGGGAGATGGAGGTTTCCTTGATGTAATTCTGAAGCCTTGCTGCCTTGAGATCCTTTGATGATCACCATTGCCTTTTGCCTTTTTGCCATCAGCTACATTTCTTCTTGGAGCTGGATTTCTACTTGGAGCAGGATTTCTTCTATGGCAGCCTTCATTTTTCTCCTTGCCTTTGCTGGAACTAGGAGCATCACCATTTCTTTCTGGCTTCTTCACATCTTCTTTGCTTAAAGCATTTTCCTCCTTGTTTGAGGATTCACCTACATACCCAAGTCCTGATTTATCAGATGGAGATCTGTGATAGCTGAGCATGTCATCCAAAGCTTGAGAGCTCTTCATGATCTTGTTCATCCCTTCAACCTTCTTCCTGAGGAGGACAATCTCTTCTTCCAATCTTTCACACTTATTATTCTTCTTTGCAAGTTGTTCCTCAGTTTCTTCCTTGCTACGAGTAGCTTCAGCTGCTGCTATTTTAAGGGAGATTTATATCTGACTTCATTTTGGAGATTTCTGCTTGACTGCTCTCCATTTTCTTTTCAGCTTCTTGTGCCTGCTTCTTAGCTTCTTGTGCCTGCTTCTTGGCTTCTTGTAGCTCAGACTTAAGGGAGGATACCCTCTACCTTGTACTGTCCAATCTCTTCTACAAGTTTGTTCACTCTCTTGTGCCTTTGTTCAAGTTGACTTGATAAGGCATCTTCCTGCTTCTTTGCTTTATTTAACTGATATGTCATGGATATGACTTCTTCATGATGCTTCCTTTTGCTTTCATCAAGTTCCTTCTTAAGCTTGGCGAGCTCTTCATCCCTTTCTTGTACTTGAAGATTGATGAGGTTGACCTTCTCATTTTCAGCTTCTATGATGGTTTCAGAATTTCCTTCTTGATTGATGGTCATGGTCAGTGCTCCCTTTGAGTGAAGGTCATGAAGTTTGTCCCATATATCCTTTGGTGATGAATATTTTCCTAAATTCTTCTTTACAGAATCAGGCAGTCCATCCAAGATTGCCTTTGCTGCTTTTGCATTGTACTCCTTGGATTCTCCATCCATCTTACTATCATCAATCACTGATTCCCAGATTTCAATCCCTTCAGACTGTAAGAAAGTCCTCATTTTTATTTCCCATATATCAAAGTTCCCATTGAACCTTGGAGCCTCAAATAGAATGCTTACAAATTGATTGTTTTCTATTTTATTATAAGAGGGAGACACATTTTTAGGAGGACTCGAGACTTTCTTCTTTGACCTTGCCATTCTTAACTATGCTTCAAATATACTTCACTGTGTTTTTAAAACCACTGACTGTTTCTTCAACAACAATACAGAAAAACTAATCTGAAAAATACCTGGATTTTTGACTGAGTCTTCACTCTGCTGAGAAGATCTACTGCTGCAACACAAGACTCCTCCCTTCAGCTTCTTTGTCACCTTCAAAGAGCCTAAGCCTGCTGTGATACCAATGTTGGGGATTTTTCAGGCAAAATCCAAAAAACACAAAAATAAAACACACAGAGGCAATGCTCTGTTTCCTTTACTCCAGGATCCTTTTGCGCAGGGAAGCTCTTATTTTTTTTACTGAGAACAGAGTATTGCATCACCATAAAAATATTTCTATTCATTAAAACATAAATCACTCATACATATTCATCCTCTATGCTGAGAGGGATTCACCCAAAATAAAATTCAACAACAAAAGTTACTCTGTCTCCTCCTGAGATTTTACACTGCTGTGTGTAAAAATCTCATTCACCTTTACTGCTGTAAAAACAGACTTTTACATATACTGCTGTAATAAAAAGACAATCTTACATTTACTGCTGTAAATGTAATTCCTTAC
>APFE031698307.1:0-10048 GCA_000404065.3 Pinus taeda | reverse complement strand
AAATTTGTTAATATATTACAACTCTGGAAAATGAGATGAAGCATCATTGATTGTTAATGCTTCCCTGTGAGCTATGCAATGGATAACAATAAATGAGGAGCATACGAATCTTAGGAGATAAACCTTCATGAATACCCCTCATGGAAGATGCACCATCTAAACCAAAACCAACAAAATTCATCAAATATAAATCCATTTATGCTAAAAGAGTTCTCACTAAATCATACATACATTGAGCTATTCCATCCTTTATTTGAAGTAAACATATAAACGTTGTTAAACAATGACCACTTCCTTGATTCGTCAAATATGTAATATAAACAATCAGTTGGTGTTCCATAATTTTATCAGTGCTTTCATCAACTGAAATTGAGTAAAATGATCTATGTAAAATCTTCTCTTTTAGATTGTTCCAATACACCTCTTTAACAACTTGAAGGAAATATTTTCTTGGTGTGGTATTTGTGTATGTAGAAAATTCATCTATTAGAAGCACACATGGAGTGTATTTATACCAATTCAAGTCACATATTGACTTATACATTTCTAAAGATAAATCATGTATAGCAACAAAATACATGTTTTCAATCATTGATATAATTTTCTCCTTCCCAACATTTACCATTAGTTCTACATGTTTATTGATTCGAATATTGCTTCAATCGCTTTTTCCCTCCAAAAGTTGTAAAACAAAAATTGAGCTTTTGATTTTGCATGGCCACTTATACCACTAACTTGAAGAGTGGTAGTTCCCTCTTTTGAAAATGGAGTCTCACTTTTAAATTTAACACGTCAAGAACATTTTATCCTTTCATTACCATTAAATGTTTTAAAACATAAGCCATGGAAACCTTGTATTCCAGATTTAGATTTGAATATTATTTTATGTTTATTTGATGGGTTTTCTATTTCAACAAGCTCTACACTATTTGATTCATCATATTCATGTAGATGAGCATCAACTTCATTTTGAATATTACATGGTTGATTAGAATGTTGTGTAAAACCAAATGATTCAACAATTGATTGTTGCATTTTATCCTTCTTAGGATGACCAACATGAGACATTTTTCAAGATTTACACCATTAAATAAATAAAAAAATAGAATAAGTAAATACATAAATTAAAAATCCCTTAGTAAGATTGAGATAGAAAAAATTCAACCTTAGCAAGATGTCATAGGATTTGAATATAGATTTCTTGATAGGTTATTCAATGATTTGTTGAACTATGTTTTGTAACATTCAAGGAAACTTGTAGCTTTATGATAGAGAACAAACACTTCATGAAAAATGGTACTTGGACAAGAAATATGTATGGATTTAAGAAACGAAGCAAAATAAGAAAGAGTTTGAATGAGAGCGTTATAGTTGTGGAGTCCAATACCCTCGATATAAGATAGATATTCTTTCCATAGTTGCTAGATTCATATAATTATGACAATAAAAATTTGCACCATTAACAAAGTAGAAAACAACTCGACCACCCATGCCTGGAATGGAAGGATGGCAAGTAATTGCATTCAGGGTATCTAGCCACAATGTTGATTTCCTGGGGTGTGGATTCTATGGTGCCCATGATACATTGTGTGACCATGTTACTTCAAGGAGTGTTGCATTAAATAATCCATATAATGAAAAACCAAATGTTAATGAAGATATGAGTAAGATAATGAAAAATACCTTATAGTCTAGCGTCAAATGATAACTTTCCTTTTGCGGATGATGAATTGCAATTCAAATGAAAACGGAAAAAATGGATGTAGGGAAAGAGCACTCAAGGACAATCACAAAGGAGCAAGGGCACATGCATAGTTGATGAATCGTTATTCAATGTGCTCTGTCGCCCTGTGCTAGGTGTAATAGTACCATGACTATTGCATGTCTTATTGTTGCAAGTTGCATCATATTGGCGTAACTTGGGGGCCTCAGGAAACGTCCCCAAATCATGTCATAACTATTAAATTGTATGAGGTCATTTGGACTTTGACACTCTTCTATGAAACTATCACTAGTCAGAGTGATTTATGCACTAATACAGACTCGAAATTATCTAAACTTAAAAAAGTATTGACAGGTTATTAAAAATATTTCCCTCCTTTTGAAATATAAAAATTTAATCTAACATTTGTAATTGACGAGTGATTTTGAAATTTTTAATTTTTTCTCGAAGTGTAATTTTTTTTTAGCCCTTCTAGGAAGGGTCAGGAGCCTAAGGAAGGGCTAGGAAGGTTTCAATTTTGAATGTTGATTGTGATGTCCCCAGAAAACTGTAATTATTTTATTTTAGTGTAGTAAAAACAAAATTGGATATTATGGTTATTGTTTGAGTTAAGTATTTAAATTTGATAATTATAAATGAAACTATTTTGGAGTGTTAACAAATATTGTGTCTCTTTCATATCAAGAAAATTGGGATAGAGGTTGAGTACGAATGGCACTGACATTGTGATGTCCCCATAAAACTATAATTATTTTATTTTAGTGTGGTAAAAACAAAATTGGATATTATGGTTATTGTTTGAGTTAAGTATTTAAATTTGATAATTATAAATGAAACTATTTTAGAGTGTTAACAAATTTTGTATCTCTTTCATATCAAGAAAATTGGGATAGGCAGTTGCTTAACCCTAACTACCTCCCTGATTATGAATTCTCCAAAAAGGACTCAAGAGGGTAGAGAGAGGACACCTGAGAGAACCAAGAGGAGAAAGTGAGAGAATATTTTGCCGTGCTGAAAGGTCAGATGGAAGGAGGCTAAGTCTAGTGGCGACCAGATAGCTGAGACACTGAGTTTGAAGCCTTGCAAGAAGACATTTGTATTGCGAGAAAAGCTCGAGGGAAGGAGGCTAAGTCTAGTGGTGACCAGATAGCTGAGACATTGTGTCTAAAACCTTGCAAGAAGACATCTATATTGTGAGCAAAGCTCGATGAGAGACTTGGGCCTCAAGGCAAGTCTCATGGTTGGGAGGATAGAAATCTGTTGAATTACAGAGGTGACTTCGACAATTGATTTTCTTATAAGACTGAATCCAGGTAAGTAAAACAATTTGGAAAGTTCTTTTAGTTATGAGTTTGTATAGTAGAATCAGCAGTTATTGAAACGCTATTATTTGAAACTTGGATTTTGATACTGTATAGTAAATATCTGGTAATGAAGGAAATTAAGTAACCTGGAATTCTGTCGAATGTGTAAATTCTAGATAAAACATAGACCGAAGATATACATATATTCATAAGTGCAGAAAAGAAAGGCAGACTTAGTTACATATCTCTTAGAAGGAAAAAGAAAACTGAAACAAAATCAATAACACCCAGAAAGGGGAATGTTTACCTTTCACATTAACCAGAAAGAAATAAGTAATTATTCCACTATCAGAAAAATTGATATAATATGTACAGATGAGAAAACCACTGGTCGAGACCTAGTTACTTGATTATCTACAAAACTTAAACGAATAAATATATCATTGGCAACAAAAACCCTTTAGCATTACGTCAGTACATTGCTCCAAAAATCGGAATGTACAACAACCATAAAGAAACCCTATGGTCATAACCGAGAATGTTAAGGAAGAAAAATCGGGCCTTTAGGATCAGAAAGACCCTTGTACCAGGGTAAGAATCCAAGCCTTAGGCCATAATTTCGAGAAGGGAAAACATGTACATAATTACTGAATACAGAATTTTGCGGAAATTTATTCATTAAATCAATAAAATCTCTGAAGAAAACATATATAAACTAAACCCAGATCGAGTTAAGAGTACCAAATTTCATGCATGTGATATTAAGCCAAGTTCATCAATAAACGAAGAAAATATGAAAACGACAATAGCAACATTTAGATAACCAGAGGAATTACATAAAGCTCGATAAACGTTGAAATAAGAACTGTAATAAACAAATTTCTGAGCCAACACATGTATATATTATATATAATATCAAAATGGAACTGTCAACAGAAATACAGGAGGCTTCCCATTAAAGTTCGGTAAAAGTCCCATGGCACATAAAACTAACAACACTTTCGAGTAGGACTTGGAACCTTCTAGCATAACCCTAAGGGTTTGTCGGATAAGCCGAGGGCTTAGAACAACCACTTGTATGGACATATATTTGTTTAACCAAGAAAATAACATGAAACAATAGAAGTGGCGAGCCTCAAAGGCATAGCTTTTCCGTCTAAACAAATATATACAATCTGTTCATTAAAAACCAACCCTATGGCTAACAAAATTAAAACCGAAAACCCTTCTGAGAGAATTTTTGAAAGACTAGAGACAGTCTGTCTCTTTACCATGCCATCAGAGATTGCAAGCCAAACTCATTAACATACCCGTAGGGTCTTAGCAGGCATGCATATGAAGTTGTGCCAGAACCTGGACGAATCAACCTCAGAGGACCTTTTGAGCGTTGGGACTTTACCGGAAGAATCTGAAACAAAACGTAGAGAACAAGTCACTGAACAATTTAAAATTACAATAATAGAGGCTCCGATGTATACAGAGGAAGAACAAGGGTCGATGGAGTAAATATATCTGATAGGGCCACATATGGGCGATGAAGCCAACAACATAGAGCCCTCACGCCTTGCCCAACGATGTCCGCTAATGTAAAAAGTCCACCTAAGAATGAAACCTTGGTGACATGACAGATTAATGAGAGAGTCGAGAGAGTATCAGATAAATGCAAAACAAACCCTCCAAAATCCACTGGTGAATTTAATAGGAGACACACCGACCGTCGGATGAAAGAGGAGGAGTGTACACCGTCGATGGAGCGAGAAGGTCGAGGCAGGAGGGACAACTAGAGGACAGTCAGCGAGAGTGTCGAGGCCTGCTCTTGACACAGTGTGGATGCAGAGGAGTTTAGAAATTAATATCCTCCGTATGCTTGACATATTAAATTAATCGAAAATCTGTACTCAGCTATAAATGAAATGTACAGTGCATTAAAATGTGGATTATATGAATGTTATGCGACAAATTTTATATGTGTGATGGGTAAGTGTTTTTATGGTATATGGGTAAATTACTGTGGTAAATCTTTAAAAAAAATATTATTTCAAGTTATATGGAGACATGACAAGTGGTATCAAAGCCAAGGTTACCAAACTGAGGCCTCTGGAAACTAATGATTGATAGTGTTGTGGTTATTTAGCAAAAGAAGCAGGAGCAGCTAATATGAGAAGGACAGATAACACACCCCATAGACCCATGACAGGGTTAGGACCTGCAACTTTTCCTGAGACCAACCCTGAGGTATGGGTACAATTGGGAGAAGAACTGCGTAGCACCAATCCTACAATACTGGAAACTGTGCAAGAATTAAAGAGCGAGATGGCCCAATTGCGAGCTGACAATGAAAGATTAATGCTGGAACAGGAGAAGATTATGAAAAACCTGTCAGATAAGCAAAATCAGTGTCAGCCAATTCCTAGCCCAGAACATGGGCACATGTAAGAAGAACAAGAATATCGGATAGAGTATATAGAAACAGAAGGGGAAGAAAATCAAGAGGAAGAGTCTGATAATGCCTCTGAACATAAAACACAAAAAAGGCAGAGGATAGAACTGCAAGGAGAATTACGGAATATAAAACCGCCCCTTTTTTACGGTGAACAAGAAGAGGCAGCTGAAGCCTGGCTTATTAATATGAATAAGTACTTTCATCTGTATGAATATGATCACAATTTAAAAGCTTGCTTGGCCATTTTCCAGCTGCAAGGGAAATCCACCCTGTGGTGAGAAGAGGTAAAGACTCTGCATAGGGTGAATGAACAGAACATAGCATGGGAAAAGTTTCAAAGATATTTTAAACAAAGATATTTAACTGAACAATTCTATGACGAAAAATCAAAGCAGTTTCACGATCTACGATTGGAACAGCTGACAATGGATGAGTTCATTACAAAATTTACCTTCTTACTTTGGTATGTTCCCTATATGCGGGAGGAGAAGGCAAAGGTGTAGCGATTTATCAGTAGTTTACCGTTGTTCATGAAAGAGCGTATCAAGTTCGATAACCCGAAAACAATGGATGAGGTCATAAGGAAAGCTCGGGTATGCTATCAGCAAAGCAAACAGAAAGGAGAAGTGATGGGAAAAAATTGGATTGACAAAAATGGCAATAAGTTATCTATTGGCAACAAAGAGAACAAGAGTAACATCAATAGAGGACCTCCCATAGGGCAGATAAACAAAAATATGAATAGGAATCTGTCTAGATTTAGACTTCTCAATGACCCCAAATCCAATGAGCAGTCGGGCAGAACTGAAGTTGAAGCAACAACAAGACCCCCAGTACAATGTTGGGGATGTGGAGGGCCACATTATATTAAGAACTGTCCCAACAGTAAGGGCACTGAACATATTTCGCAGATTCAGGATGCATCCATAGTAGGAGAAGTAGCTAGGAGCATTCTAAAAATCAATACCGCCCATGAAGACCATCAGGAAAAATACCAACCAACTATGGTGGAATTCGAAGGTAAAGTTTTTTACCACACTATATCTGTTTTAATTGACCCAAGAGCTACATTAATTTATGTTAGTCCTAAAATAGTTGATCAGTGTTGTTTACAAGCTGTCAAGTTCAAAAATACCTGGTTAATACAACTAGCCACAGGGGAAAAAAAGGTGTGTGTTGGCCAAGGTCAACAATTGTCCATTAGAAATAGCAAGTCAACCTTTGGTGGCAGACCTAAATGTATTACCCCTAGGGTCGTATGATGTTCTAATAGGCATAGATTGGCTGGAAAAGCATTGGTCCCTCATAAACTGTAAAAAAAAAGTGATTTGCTACATGGATGAGGAGGGAAACAAATAGGAAATTCAAGGAATTTTGAGGCCACTAAAATTACGACCAATAACCGCCTCTCAATTAGTGAAGTGCATCAGAAAAGGGTGCTAGATTTACGCGATTCAGGTGGGTTATGCCAACACAAAAGAAAATTCTGCCTCCTTGGAAAGTATACCTGTGATACAGAGTTTCCCAGATGTATTTTTTGAAAAGATTCCAGGACTGCCTCCAAAAAGAGATATAGACTTCACCATTGAATTGGTACCAGGAGCAGCTCCAGTATCCCGAGCTCCTTATTGTATGAGTATACCAGAGCTGACAGAATTAAAAATGAAATTACAAGAGCTATTGGATAAAAATTATATCCGCCCAAGTGTATCACCTTGGGGAGCCCCCATATTTTTGTTAAAAAGAATGATGGAACCCTGCGTATGTGTATGGATTGCCATCAGCTAAATAAGCTGACCATTAAGAACAAGTACCCTTTACCTCGCCTAGACAAGCTATTTGATCAGGTGAAGGGTGCGACAATGTTTTCAAAGATTGATCTATGTTTAGGATACCATCAGATCAGAATCAAGGAAGAAGACATAGCTAAAACATTGTTTAGAACTCGCTATGGACATTACAAGTTCGTGGTGTTACCCTTCGAGCTGACCAATTCCCCCGCAACCTTTATGTGTCTCATGAACATTATATTCCATCAGTATTTAGATAAATTTTTATTAATTTTTATTGATGACATACTGATTTATTCCCAAAATGTAGAAGAACATAAAGAGCATCTCAGAATAGTGTTGCAGACTCTCAGATAACATCAATTGTATGCTAAATTTAGCAAGTGTGATTTATTTAAAGAGAAGATTCAATATATAGGCCACATCATTACCAAAGATGGAATTGTTGTGGACCAAGAAAAGATAAAGACCATAATGGAATGGCCAGTGCCAAAGGACATGGCAGATATAAGATCTTTCATGGGACTAGCTGGGTACTACAGACGATTTGTTGAAGGATTCTCCAGAGTGACCTATCCCATTGCATCCCTACAAAAGAAGGGAAAAACCTTTAAATGGACAGCCGAATGCCAAAAGAGTTTTGACCAACTCAAGCATTTACTAACCACTACACCGATCTTGAGCATTGCAGACCCAAATAAGGACTATGTGGTGTGTACAGACGCTAGCAAGGAAGGGGTTGGTGGCGTTTTAATGCAAGAAGGAAGAGTAATCGCCTATGAATCTAGAAAGTTGAAGGAACACGAAAGGAAATACTCAACCTATGACTTAAAATTAACAGTTGTCATTCATGCACTAAAAATGTGGCATCATTATTTTATGGGTAAGAAATTTATTTTAATGGCTGACCATCATAGCTTGACTAATTATTTTAAGCAGCCCACTTTGAATGCTAGGCAAGCTAGATGGGTAGACTTCTTAAGTGGATTTGATTTTGAAATCAAGCACTTGAAAGGAAAGGAGAATTGGGTTGCAGATGCTTTGAGTTGAAAAGTACACTGTACTTATGAAATTTCTTATAGTGAGGTGCAGACCACCTTCAATGAGATGATTAAAGATGCAGTAGAGTGGGATCCATAATACCGGTTTTTAAGACAACAGTCTCAAATTACGAGCAACCATGAACATCAGCTGGGATATGAGATAAATCCTACAGGTATGCTGATTTATAAAAAAAAAGTATGTGCCTAACCAAAACAACATTAAAGATTTAATTTTGGACGAATATCATAAGAGTCCCTATGCAGGACACCTGGGATACCAAAAGCTAATTACTACACTTCGAAAAGAGTACTACTGGCCAGGTATGAAAATGAATGTAGCCGAGTATTTTACTTGTTGTCTAGAATGGCAGCAAGTAAAAATAGAGCACCAACATCCTGCTAGATTACTGCATCCACTACCAATCCCAGAATGGAAGTGGGAAACCATTTCCCTCGACTTCATCACGGGACTACCTAGGTCCAAAAGGAAAAATGACTCAATAATGGTGATAGTGGACAAATTAAGTAAATCGACTCATTTCATACCAGTGCAATCCACCTACAAGGCAGTACAAATCGCCAACATATCCATGCAAAGTATTTTCAGATTACATGGACTGCCAAAAATTATAATTTTTGATTGTGATGTAAAGTTTACATCAGCCTTTTGGAAAGCTCTGTTTGAAGGATTCAGCACACAGCTAAATTTCAGCACCGCCTACCACCATCAAATGGACGGGCAGACTGGGTAGGTAAATCAGGTAGTGGAAGACATGTTGTGAACTTATGTAATGCAGCAACCCTCTAAATGGGAGGATTACCTACACTTGGTCAAATTTTCTTACAACAATGGCTATCATACATCATTACAAATGAGCCCATTTGAAGTTTTGTATGGACGCAAATGCCGAACACCTTCTAGTTGGGGAGGACCAGAGGAAAAGTTGATGTTGTGACCTGAGATGTTAAAAGAAATGGAAGAAATGGTCAAGAAGGTTCGTTCCAATTTAAGGGTCACTTAAGATCGACAAAAGAACTTTGTCGATCGAAAAAGGAATTTCAGGGAATTCCAAGTAGGGGATCACGTGTATGTAAGGGTACGAGCCAAAAAGAGTGCTTTACAATGGAGTGGGTATGCTAAGTTAGCACCCCTATTGTTACGGGAATAAGTACCCTATGGCTTTGGGTTGGAACCCCAACAGAGCAAGAACAAACTAAAGTAAGAAACACTCATACAACTCAGGCAACATGCTTATATAAACAAACTATGCGATAACAACCATATCCGGATGTCCTTCGTTTGGGTAGTTCTAGCAGGGTTCAGACCCTCTGCAACTCCTAATGATCTTCGAATCTGCAAATCAACTAATTCGAACATACATAGCAGCATATAGATAAAGCATTTTAATGAAATCAAATTTATATCATATAAGCAAATGATTAGTTATACATCAAAATAACATTCATACATGAATTAAAACAATATCTGATGCATAAACAAAGTCAATATCATGAACAATACAACGCTTCTTTTTATTGTAGAAAGTTATAACTAACACAAAGAGAATTCACCTAAGTCTTCTTCTTCTGGCTCCAAGCGGAACCGTCCTCCAGATCCATCCAGTCCTAGTCTTAAACAGCCTCCTTCCATAACCAATACCATGATATCTCAAGCAAGTGGGAGAATATCAACACTCAAGGAAACAAGGGTTTCCTGAAACTTGGGGAAGTGCTTGAAGCACAGG
>APFE031698304.1:1092-30130 GCA_000404065.3 Pinus taeda | reverse complement strand
TTTAATGTAGGAAGGTCAACCTTTGGCCTTCACAAGCCAACAACTAAGTGGGAAGAATCTGGGTCAATCTACCTATGAGAAGGAAATGATGGCCATCTTACATGCAGTAGAGACCTAGTGACCTTACTTACTATGGTGACATTTCCAAATCCGCACAGACCATCACAGTCTTAAATATTTTTTGGAGCAACGCCTATCCTCCCCACAACAAAATAAATGGCTTGCCAAAATGATGGGACATGATTATGAGATTGTTTACAAAAAAGGGCAAGAAAATAGGGTAGCAGATGCATTATCTCACCAATTTGAGGAAGAAAGTACCCTGCTAGCATTTCCCTTCCCATTCCAGAAGATTGAAGAGGCTCGCAGGGAATGGTTTTCACATCCCAGGCTCTCCCAACTCATTTCTCAATTGCAGGCGGATCAAAATCTCACCAAGGGCTACTCGTGGCAGAATGAGATTCTTCACTATAGGGACAGAGTCGTAATATCACCAAAATCTAGCCTCAAAAGTCGCATTTTGGCAGAATTGCACTCATCCCCCCTTGCAGGACATTCAGGCTTTCAGAAGACGTATGCTCACACCAGAAGATCATTTTTTTAGACAGGCATGAAAAAGGACATCCTTACTTTTGTAGCAGAATACGATGTATGTCAACACCACAAAGGGGAGACCGTCAAAGCACCAGGCACATTACAACCATTGCCCATCCCAGCATCAATATGGACAGAGGTTTCTATGGATTTCATTACAGATCTTCCAAAGTCCGGAAACAAGTCAGTCATCATGGTGGTTGTGGATAGACTTTCGAAGTATGCTCATTTCTGCGCCCTACCCCATCTGTTTACACCGAATTTGGTCACTCAATCTTTCATGGATCATATCTTCAAATTGCATGGCATTCCCACTTCTATTGTGTCCGATCGTGACCCAATATTCACTAGTGATTTTTGGCAGGAACTCTTCAGGCTACAAGGCACCCATCTAAAACTCAGCACTTCCTATCATCCACAAACAGATGGTCAAACTAAAGCCATCAACAAATGTCTGGAAACCTACCTTAGGTGTTTCACTTCAGAAAAACAACATCTTTGGGTTCAGTGGTTACCTCTGGCTGAATGGTGGTATAACACCAACTATCATGCCACCGCCAAAATGACTCCCTATGAAGCAGTATATGGTCAACTCCCTCCTTCCCCTACTTCTTATATCAAGGGATGCTCAAAGATACAAGCAGTGGATCAACTCCTACAAAGCGGTTCAACCATGCTCGCACATCTTAGAGAGAATCTTCATCAAGCTCAAAACCGCATGAAGCAACAGATAGACCAGCATCGCTCAGAGCGCCAATTTCAAAAAGGGGATCATGTATTTTTGAGGCTGCAACCCTATAAGAAAACATCACTCAAAGACAAGGGTTATCAGAAACTATCTCCAAAATTCTACAGACCATATCAAGTACTTCAACGCATTGGAGAAGTAGCATACAAGTTGACTTTGCTGCCTACGGAAAAAATCCATCTAGTTTTTCATGTCTCATGCCTCAATAAAGTGATTGGGAATAATTGCAGAATTCAAACCAGTCTACCTGAATTGGACGAGGAAGGGTCAATCTGGCTCCAACCGAAACAGGTCCTGGACACACGAGAATGGCCCCTATGTGGCCGAGTGATTAAGGAAGTCCTCGTTAAGTGGAAAGACACCTCTCCGGAAGATGCAACTTGGGAACCAGCCACTATTCTTTAACAATTTCCGCAGCTTCAGCCTTGAGGACAAGGCTATTCTTAAGGGGGAGGGCATGTTAGGGTCCCACCCAAACCCCCTTATTTATGTAGTGGGATCACGTCATAATAAAGAGTCAATAAAGCCCATATTAATAATTGTAAGTGGTTAACCCGCTATTTATTATGGGACCACAGTTAGTTGCAAATGGGCCTAGTATTAGATAGATGGTATTAATAAAACCCATGGTATTGATCCATGGTATTACATGTATGAGTCATATATAAAGGATAGAGACTCCCTGCAAGGAGAATCCTGTCTTATTTTTGAATCGAGCTCTGCTCTATTGGAGGTTTCCCCCTTGAAGAGGCTAGTGAACATTGCTTCTAAATAATAAAATATTTGTTGTTGACTCTCACTATTCTATGTTCTGGGTATTTTTCTTCGCATATTCTGTATTTGGGTACCTTTTGCAGGTTAAAAGCATAACAAAGGGAATGACCAAAGAGATGTTGGATGCTCTCTCCAATCCTGTCTTATTTTTGAATCGAGCTCTGCTCTATTGGAGGTTTCCCCCTTGAAGAGGCCAGTGAACATTGCTTCTAAATAATAAAATATTTGTTGTTGACTCTCACTATTCTATGTTCTGGGTATTTTTCTTCGCATATTCTGTATTTGGGTATCTTTTGTAGGTTAAAAGCATAACAAAGGGAATGACCAAAGAGATGTTGGATGCTCTCTCCACGCTATATCAGGGCACTTATGAGTAGCGGAAGATGTTCTTGGAAGAAAAGCTGAGATGCATCAGGATGGAGAAAGGGGAAGGTACAAATCTCTTCGTCACCAAGATTCAGGAGGTTCGAGACTAGCTTGTAGTTGTTGGGGCAATGCCTCAACCAACATAGCTAGTGAGATTGGCAATGAACAGTGCCTTTGAGGAGTAGTAAGTTTTTTTCCAAAGTATATTTCGTAGAGACAAGCTACCAGAATGGGACATGATGCAATCAAACTTGCAACAGGAGGAGTTGAGGTGAGCTCTGTTAAAGAGCTCCATCAGTGGCATCAATAGTAGTGGATTGAAGGTGGTGAAGGAGGAGAGTGTGACTTGATACCCACCACTTCGTGGGTGATATCCCTAGGAGAATTTCTTTTCTGTAAGATGGTCCTTAGTTGGTAGCCAATAACCCCTTATTGCCACCAACTAGCTCGTTGTGCCCTTTCTCCACCATCTGAGCCAACCATAAGGTCCCTCACCCATCTGTCTTGATTTTATGTTTGAAGGTGGGCCTCCCAAACCTAAAGGTATGTCTTTTCATTTGGTGATTGAGTATTGAGTTTACTTATCATGAACACTTCTGGGCATCAACTAATGGGGGGATTCAGCATAAAGAGTGGGATAGATCTATGCTTTTTTCCCATAGACATCTTTTGGATGCTACCATTGGATCTTAGTCCCATGGGATCTTTATTACTGACCATTTGGTTTTAGGGTGGTACTACATGGGAAACTTTGATTTTGGTTGCGTGGTCTCGCTCCCTCATCCACATATATCACTCCCCTTCCATTTATTATAACCCCATTCATCATTTTTCCCACCCGGGTCCACATTTCCTCATTGAGTCCACACAAGGTTAGCCTCCCCTTTCCCTTTCCCCCACCTTGGGTCAAGCTTGGAACGATGCCCTAGAGGTTAAAGCAGCTGAAAAGAAAAACTAAAAGCATAAATGGCTACATTCAACCGGAAAATATACCACAAGACGCAAAAGATGGTGGGGACAAATATATTTAACATGTGGTCAAATTTTATTATTTTTTGTAGCAACAGATGTGTTCTAGCCATGAAAATTGGTGGAGAAGCTAGAATACATGTATTCTCCAAAACCCATAAATTGTTTCTAGAAATTCAACCTAGAGACAACTTAATCAAAATAATTAATCTTTTTTAATGGTTCTTAAGTTGGAAAATTGATTAAGTAAAGGGTATTAATTAAGTCATAGTGAGAATCTTCTAGAAGAAGACATGGATTGAGTTCTAGTTAATCTTAGCTATCGATTACATTTTAATCTTGGTCGTTGATGCCTCAACAAGAGATTATAAGAAGAAACTTAATGGGGGTTGGAGACCACACTTGAGACACTAGGAATTCAATTTTGCTAGGAAATTGATCTCTAGAGTAGCAACATTTAGTTGTTGAAGGTGATTCAGTAAGATTGAAGTAGTGAGAGAGGGGTATGGATAGTAAGGCTGGAGGGGTATTTTCCAATTCGGTGAGTGCATAGCAAAGAGACACTGAGTTCCACAGAGAGGCAATGCAGAGTAGAGAGGCAATGCAGTGCTTAAGAGGGGAAGTTGTATTTTGCTGGGGAGAAGTAATGATTCAGTGCCAGAAGCCAGAGTGGGAGCCTAAAGGCCGAAAGAGTCTATTTCCCAAACAAAAACTGATCAATTAGCGAGAGAGACATTGGTCCAAGTTGTGTGACGTAGAACTGCATACGCTGATGCGGGACTACGCAGAGGCAACATAGAGTAATTCATCTTGAGCCAAGGTCAATGTGGAATCACCGGTGGAAGTGAAATTTTTCTCGCTAGATATTTTGTTAGTCATTTTTCTGTATGGATTGCTAGATTTGAGCATCCATAGTCTTGTACTCATATTTACTATTGCATAAAAAGAAATCCCTCCATTGCTACACCGATTTTCTCAAGTTGGGTTTTTCTGGGGACATTGTGTTGATTTTTGGTAGCATCGGATGTGCTCTAGGTCTCAAATTTTGCAGGGAGGATTGGGCACATGTATTCTAAGGAAACCCATAAAGAATTTTGGGAAATTCCACCTGGAGATAGTTTTATTAAAATAATTAATTATTTTTAATGGGTCCCTAAGTCTAAACTTAAGAAATTAAAATAATTATGGGTATTAAAATAAAACTAATTAATTATTTTTAATGGGTCCATAAGTCTAAATGTAGGAAATTAAAATAATTAATGGGTATTAATCTAAATGTGGGTGTAACTTCTAGAAGAAGACGAGGATCAAGCAAAAATGATCTTAGCCATTGATTAGCTTTTAATATGGGTCATTGAATGTCAATGAGAAGATTATTTAAGGAGGCTTGAGGGTCATTTGCAAGACACACAGAGAGAGATCAAGAAGATCGAATTTCTCAAAGAGGGTAGCTCAAAAGTTGCTAGAGTGATCGAAGTGATCTTTTGCAGTGAGGGGAAGAGATAGTATCCAGAAGAGGGAAGTTTTCGTAGGCCAGAGAGTACAACGTAGAGAGGGAAGAATGACGTCCAGAGAGAGGCAGATGATGTATCACGCACAGATGACATAGTGGTCGTGCAAGCCTTAGAGGTAGATTGAATTCTTTCTGAGGAAATCGAGTTTCAGAATTCGGGAGTTGCAGTGTGAGACTGGGAGATAGAAATTCGAAATTTCCAGCCTGCAGAGGATCCGAAGGAGTAGCATGATTCCCAGTAGGGGTGATGCAAACACTGCGTGAGGATTATGTAGTTCTACATATAGGCCACGCAAAGGGGATGTAGAGGCTCCAGTCGAGCATGATCAGACTCAGATTCTTCGAGTGACAGGGTGAGAGCATCTCACTATTTGTTTTAGCCAGTTTCTTTTTTGTATCAGATTACTAGTTGAGCATCCAAGGAATTGTACTCATAATTTCTACTGCATAATAATAAAACCCTCAGATCTGTTGCACCTGTTTTCTCGCATTAGGTTTTTTTGGGGGAATTTGTCCAAAAATAATGGTGTTATTGTATTATATTTCCTTTCTTGCTCAATTTCGTGAGAAAAATTCTAAAATAGAAATCCTACTGTAGTGATTAATATGATTTCTTCTATTTATTACTTCAAAAATAAGTCAAAAATAAGTTATTTACTATATTCTTACGACAAATATTGAAACATATTATATTGCAGCCTTCACATTTAAAACATTGCAAAAAGTAAATGTAAGTAAAATGCTGACACATATAAACACAATGACAATTATTTTCGGACAATTTTCCTCGGAAAAACCCAATGCGAGAAAATCAGTGCAACAGATGAGGATTTTATTATTATTCAGCAAAAAAATCAAGATGTACAAATTTCACCCAGTAGTATAGAACAAGGCTTTCTGAGAAATATTTACAGATGTTCTTGAACAAGTATTTGACAGAAGAGAGAGGTTCCCCCACCCTTTGTGTCTCTTTGGCTTGCCTAATGTCATTTTCTCTAGCATTTGGACTAGATTTCGCAATGCCTACACCACTCAAGAAAGTGTTGCCTCTCCCAGCATCAACCTGCCCAGCGTTGTCCCTTCTACTACTCTTCATCTTCATCCCTATCTCCCTAACTGATGTTAAACCCCCTTTGTTTCTCCTCCACCTACAACTCTCCCCTCGAATCGATTTTCTCTTGCCAAAATTCGAGCAGTGAGAAAATCGATTTCCCTTGGCCAACTGAGTATTTGCATAGTGTATTTTCCAAATGACCCTCAAGCCCTTTTTTACATCTTCTTGTTGGGTAACCAATGAACTAGATTAAATCATAATCAAAGGTTCAGATATTTTTGGCTTGATCCGTGGATATTTCTAGAAGTTTTACCCCTGATTGGATTAATACCCATTAATATTTTAATTTTCCTAAGTTTAGACTTAGCAACCCCATTAAAAATATTAAATACTTTAATAAAATCACTTCTGAGTGGAATTTCCCAAAACACTTTATGGGATCTTTGGAATGCATGTTCCCAAGCCTCCCTGATAAATTTTAGGCCTATAGCACATTTGATGCTACCCCAAATCAACACTCCCTCTTAGCGAGGAATGTGCTTTAGAAATATATGTTGCTTCATACTACTCTGACTCTGAAGCATTGTCCTCTGCAACTGCTGATGTCTGGCATGCTATCCACCAACTACTATGTTGCTACTACTATTGTTCTGTTTCCTTTGACGCTGCCACGGCCAATGCTACATCTGTACTACAACTCCCTTTGAACTGCTGCATTTGTGCGTTGTTGGCACTACCACTTCTAATGGTCCCTGCACTGCAACCTGCTATTGCTACTGAAACAGATTTTCAATCATATCCAATTGTTCTCTGAACTAAGTAAACTTAGCTATTTCAAGAGTCTTTGTGAGTATATCAGCTACCTGCTCTCCTGTGGGAACATACTATAGCTGTACTGCCCCACGCTGAACACAGACTCTGATAAAGTGACAATGAATATCTATATGTTTCGACCAATCATGAAATACTAGATTATCAGAGAGTTTGATGTTCTGATTATTGTAGTAAACCTTCATTTCCTTCATCATTTTTTTGAATAGGCTCACAAGCAATTTTTTGAGCCATATGGCTTCGCACGTAGCTGTGTTGGCATCCATATACTCTCCGTCTACTGAACTCAGTGCTACCAATTTTTGCTTCCTCTTGCACCAAGTTATCGTCCCTGATCCAACACTGAAGTAGTACCCTGAGGTACTTTTTTGGTCTACTGAATTACCTGCCCAATCCACATCAGTGAACCCATTCAAGCTGATATCCTACCCTCTATATTACTTCAACCCATATCCGACCGTTCCATGTACATACCTAAGAATGTGTCTTGTTTTTGCCAAATGCACCCTTTTTGGTTCCACCATGAACTGACTAAGACTGTTCACAACAAAACAAACGTCTAGTCTAGTGTTGACCAGATACATAAGCAACCCAATGAGTTGTCTGTACAAGGTGGGATCTACTTCTTTATACTCTGATGCATATACTTTCTTCTAGTTGACGATCATGGGAGTAGCCATGGGTCGGAAATCCTTCATTCTAAATCTCTTCAGAATCTCAGTACCATACCTTCCTACCTTCCTTGTCCAAGCAAGATCTCCCCATTCTTCTGCAAAAATTCCAACCCTAGTAAATAATGCATCAATCCCAAGTCCTTCATGTCGAATTCGACTTCAACATTCTTCTTGCAATCTTGGATAAGCCTAGATGATCCAATTAGGAATAGGTCATCTACATATAGTACCAGAATAAGTGGCTCATTCTCTACCAGTAAATAGTAGAGATTGGGATCAACATTGCTCTTGAGAAATCCCAACTACTGCAAATAACTATCAATTTGACCATACCATGCTCTAGGTGCCTGCTTGAGCCCGTACAGGGTTTTCTTTAACCTGTAAACATGGGACTTCTTCTCATGAGTTTTGAAGCCTTCAAGTTGTTTTGTATACACCTCTTCTTTTTCACTCCGTTCAAGAATGTTGTCTCGACATCCATCTGGTGAATCTCCTATCCCATTTGATTTTCTAGGGCTATAACAAATTTGATAGAGGTGTAGCGAGCAACTGGGGCGAAGGTCTCTTCATAGTCTATCCCTTCTTTCTGAGCATACCCCTTTTCTACTATCCTTGCCTTGTACTTCTCTATGTTGTCTACTGCAGCATACTTGATCTTGTAGATCCATTTTTGGAATTTCTAAGTATTACCCATTAGAAATTTTATCTGTATTCTTCTAGTTTATTTGTCCTACTTGTTAATTACAAACAAGTTATTTAAACATATAAATATCGAAATAAACACAATACAGTCTCAACCATGTATAGATCAATAGCTGAAAGAAATAAAAAACACAGAAGTGACATCATTATTTTTGGACAACTCATCCCTAGAAAAACCCAACTTGGGAAAAACTGGTGTAGCATTTTTGAAGGTTTATTTTATTACGCAGTCTATCCTTGAGTACAATTGGGTGCCAAACTGGCTCATCTGGCAAAGAAAATAATTAGGCAGTAATACCTCTCTATTTGGAAGCAGATATTCAGAAAATCTGCCCCACAAAACCCTCTCTAGCAACCTCTAAAGCTCAGCATCAGCCCACTTGGCCTCAGCGTCAGCCTAGAACCCTTTGTGTTATCCCTGTGAGGCACTGCATAGCCTCTACGACCCTCTACATCACTCTTGTTTCCCTCTGCATAGATGGCACAAGCCCTTCTAGCCTCTGCGCAGTCCCTTTTGGCTTTGTGTGGCTCCCTCTAGCTCAATGTCTGCCTCTCTCTACTTCTACGCTGGTCTCTCAACACTATATTTGTCTCTCTGTCGAGTACCCACTACCCCTTATTGCAAAATGATCACTGATTTGACTTTTCTTAGCAAACCCCACTCTAGAAAATCAAATCACTAGTCACTCTGGTGTATTCTCCAACTGACCCTCAAGCCTCCTCTTATACCTTTCTTGTTGGACATTCAGCGACCGAGATTACATCTCTAATCAACGTCTAGGATTAGATTTGGCTTGATCCATGTCTTTTGGAACCTTCTAACCCAGCTTTATATTAATACCCATTAATATTTTATTTTTCTAAGATTAGACTTAGGAACCCCATTTAAAATATTAATTACTACAATATCTCCTTAACCGGGTAAAAGTTTCCCAAACCATTTCTGGGTCTTGGATATGTCATGTGCTTTAGTCTCTCCACAAATTTTCATGGCTATATCACATCGGATGCTACCCCAAATCCACACTGCCTCTTAGCGAGGATTGTGCTATAATAGTACTTCATACTAAGCATCACACTGATTATACGGCACCAGTACCTGTGCTGATGCTAGGCCTCCTCACCCAACATACTTTGTACTACTGCATCCTGTACTATTGCCCATAACGCTGCCATCGCCACTGCTGCACCCTTATGACAACTCCCTCTACATCCTTGTTGCGGTTGGTCCTTTCTCTGAACGCAACATCTACACTGTAACCCCCTCTCATCATGCTACATCATGCTACTACTAACTACTATTGCACTGCAACTCAGTTACTAAGAAGTAAGTAACTGATCCACCCAACTATGGACATCCCTGTCAGGCTAGAAACACTCCCAATGTTGAAGCTCTCTCTATTGTTATCAAGTCCTCCCTTTACTGCCTATGCGTTGTTGCAACAACTCCCTGCCCCTCGCACTGTTGCAAACATCTCTATGCCATCCTGCATTATTGCCACCTCCTCTATGCCTCTCGCACTGCTAACTCTGCGCTGCTCGAGACTACTGCACTGTAGCACTCTTTGTTGCTTCATCCGCATTTGTTTCTACCAAGATCCACCATTCCTTCTACTATTTCTTCGGGGCTCCCGTAGCAAGGTATAATCCAAGAGGTTGGGTACCTCAAGGATCTTGCCCCTCATCACTTGTATTCTCCCTGACAATAGCTTGATGTCTCCCCACCTCTTCTCTAGAGGTACATGAGCACTCCTGGCATAATCGTCATCCTCCTCTACCTCCTTTCCCACCTTCACTAGTGTTTCCTTGGAGTCAGACGCCTCTCCCTTATTCTTCTTTCTCAAACAATGGTTCACATAATGACCTAGTTCCCCAAAGTTGAAGCACTTAGCTTAGGAGAGGTCCTTTTTCTTCCTCTTTTCCTACTTCCCCGCAGATGCCAGAGATGCATCCTCTTCCTCTTCCTTCTTGATCTGGACTCCTTTGTTGCTACTTCCCATCTTGGACAGTCGTGTGATCTCTTCTTGGTGAAACGCCACCCATAATTCTTCCTAATCTGGAAGATTCGCCCTACCCAGTATGCTCTAAATAAAGTTATCCCACTCCTCGGAGACTACATTTAGTGCAGTCCTCACCATCAAATCCTGATTCAATGTGGCCCCTATGGAAGTCAGTTGGTCCCAGATCTCCTTCAACCGACCATGGAAGTGATCTATCTACTTCCCCTTTTGCGTCTAGTATAACCGCATTTGATGTTCAAGTAACATCTTCCTCTGCACGGAAGTATGATGGTACAACGTCTTCAAGGAGTCCCACATTTCCTTTACCGTCTCCTTCTCGACAATATGTTGGACCACATGATCCTTGACCCCATCAAGGATGATATATGTTACACTGAATTTTGTCACCCTGACTATTTGCAGTATGTGGCCTCATCAATAGCCACATTGTCCTCTTTGTCAAGCCCCATACCTCTGCTCTTCATGTCAAAACCTCAAAGAGAGAGAAAAGTCACTTGAAAACATGTTTATCTCTGGGTACGCAGGTTCTCTCTACCTTTCCTACGTGTACGCACCCCAAATACACTATACCTGCGTATTTATATGCTCTGTATGCTAAAGCTTGGGTGCGTACCCCTGTAAATGTCAAAAGGCGCAAGTTTCATCTTTAAAAAGTTACTTGTGGTCACTTCTAGAGCCTTCTAGAAGAGTTTTTGACGTGTATTGAGCGCCTCCAGATGGTTCATGCACCCTATGATAGAGGAGCTTATCCCATCAAGAGAGGAGCTACCCCATCCAAAAGAGGGAGTATCCCATTGATGTTGGAACTGAATAACCTCTTCTAGAATGCTATAAATACAGGCATTGGGCCAAAGGAGGAGAGGTTGAAAGTTGAACATTCTATAGGGTAAATGCTGCTGGAATTAGGACTTCCATTTGTTGACTTGTGAGGAGAGATCACTATCCTTCCTTGTTGCCATAGTGGGAGTGGGTGAGCTTGTCAAAGTAGAGGAAATCTCTTGCTGGACCCTGGGAGGAGCTTGCACAACACCAAGGCTCAGGTTGTAATGGTTCCTTTGATTAATTAATACAAATAAGTCCATTCTTCTCAATGATTTGTTAATGAATTATTTCATGTATTCCTTGGTCAATATGATAGATATGCTTTATTTAATGATGAATATTCAGATGCTATGTAATCGTTTGCTTTGTCAGTGTAATGCAGGTCTGAAAGTGAAGAAGGAGCTCATCTGGATCAGCAAGGCTGGACTGCTACAACAAGCGTGGGACCTAAGGTAAGATCGAAAACATTTGAATTCTCATAGAATGATGTGTATCTAGAGAAGGATAGCTCTTGTTTGGTTTGTTTGTCATTAGAGAGTCTTAGACTCCTAGGAAGATTGGATTTGTCCGCAAATATAACCCATTCCGTGTGACAGAGTCATTGGTTTTCTTGCTTTTAGCAGCTCGATCTTGAATCTGTTGTATCTCTAAAATTTTGGATCTCCAAGGTTTGAAATTTCGACTTGCAATAGTCCTCTGCGTCCTCTTTCCAATGCCACCAGTCTAATTGAAATTGGATTCTCCAAGAAATAGTTATGCCCAATCTCCCAAGATGACCTGCTTATATACTTTTTCAGTAGAGTGAACTTGTACGAAGTGCCACATGTTACTGTTTCGACCGTCGAACCTAAACAAAATACACGGAAAAGTACAGTCCATCATCTTTTTGCAGCTTCTTACGAAATTTCAATGTCACCCTCAGAGAGAAAGTTATGACAATTTTCCCTAGGTCACCTGTTTGGGATGTAATTCGAGAGCCTTCAGAAACCCTAAATGTCATGGACTGTATCTCCAAAAATATAGAGAAACAAGATCTAAAATTTGGGCCCGAGCTTCACTACGATTTCAGCTCAAACAATTTTTAATTTCAGAGTCTAAATTGTCGTAGAAAAAATCTTATAGGAAAAATTCCACGATGGCCTATTTGAGATGGAATTTTGGATCTTGCAAAAACCCTAACTTCCTTAGATCATATCTCTGAAAATCTAGCAGGACAAGATCTAGAATTCAGACTCAAAGTTCAGAATGCTTTTGGCTTAAATGGGTTTTTTGTTTAGCTTTTGAAACTTCGTAGAAATTTTTTTTATATTGAAAATTACACGATGACCTGTTTGGAGTAGAGAAACCCTAGAATCCAAAGCTCTGATACCAAATGTTATGAAACCAACTCACAAAAAGATATAAAAAATAGATTAACGACTTAAAAATCTGCGTCTTCGAGGGGGAAACCTCCTTTACATTACACAAATGAAAAATTCTTGGATGATACAAATGACAAGACCACCTTTCTATATATAGGAGTCTAAGGGGTCATAATATAATCAGAGCCAACATAACAATAATAATCTAAGGGCACAACAATAACAATAGTGGGCTTTTATGGGGCATAATAATAACAATATGGGGACTACATGGGCACAAAAATATAATAATGGGGTTGCACTAATAACAATAAGGGGTTACTAGAAGTATAGAGACCTAACATCATCTTTTGAGTGTAAACACATTTACTTTCTTTGCACTAGGATTGGACTTCACATTCTGCTTTCAGTAGTTAGACTCCTTTTAGTTTAGTAGATGAATGGTATGGGACCCTAATGATCAAGTGACCTAGTTGAGGGTGACATGAGTAGAATAATGCATCTACTATGTATACACCACTGTCACCTCTTAGTTTGTACAAAACCCCTGGTTGATAAAGTAAAGTTGGCATCCTTGGGAGTTACAACACTCTTGTTGCGATATTGGGGCTCATCAATCAAGTTATTGACATATAACACAATAATCAATAATTACGCCGTAAGGCGTTTCCCTTTGAAATGAATTGCCCTAGCTGTTGCCGTGTCTTATTATTCACCGTGGATTTGTGGTGTTAGACGATTGAACAAAATTTGATCGTTGATCAAAAAACTGTTCATGAAACTGAAACGGTTCGTGAATTTTCGTCTCGTCGTTCTCGCTCCATGAAACTAAAACGGTTCGTGAATTTTCGTCTCGCCGTTCCTGCTCCACGGCCGTGTACATATTTACCAGCTTCTGCGTCTCTTTGCTTTCAACGTCCTCTTTTCTTTTTTGTTCTCTGTTTTATTTTGTTCTATTTTGTTTTGTTATAACTGTTTAAGCTAATATTCCATCGACCAATCTAATATTTTCAAGGAGTCATCGCACAGGGACATGGCAATTTTGCAACGTGAATTCAGAGTGATGGTGAGTGCATACGTTCCAATTTGTCATGAGTCAGAGAAAATCCATTCCTCTGCTATTTTTATTCATTCCACCTTTTCATTTTAAAGTCCAAATTATTGGGATTCGTGAAGTTTTATCCACCCTCCATCCTTAATGAGTTCCTTATACCAAAATTTGGGAAGATCTAAAGGTAAGTATCAACCTCCCACAGGCCTCTTGAGATTCCTCCATCGAGAACAAAAGGTATCCTTTGTTTTCTCCCTCTGTGAGTAGACAAAGGGCTGGTTTCCATGGCACTTCTCAATCGCATGTTCCTACGCAAGTCAGTCCTTTGAGAATGAAATTGGTCCACACTGCTTTGGCTCCGCTATGGAGGAATAATGTATTGTGAAGCATATGTCTCTGTTCCTAACTAACATTAGGCCCATTGTACAGTAATGAGTATATCTATGATGGTTGCATAATCTTGCTTAAAGTGTGGTAATATCTTATACCAATATGTGCACTATCTAACTTCCCTTGAAACAGAAACTGCCATTATCACTATTAACGCGTTAGTATGAATGTTAAAATTCTTGGGAAATCTTCATCCATCAAACCTAATCTTCTCTGTCCTGACATATGGCTTGCAGAAACTCTGTAAGTTTACAATCTAATGAACCACCTAGCAACACAACACAATATTGTAACACAACATAATATTGTAACACAACACAATATTGTTCACATTTGAATCACCTAGTAAGTTATTGGTGTCTCTTGGTATCATTTGATGAACCCAATGCCTATGTAAATTGTACTTATTTGGATACTAGAACCAGGAACCAACATATTATAACAGGGCGATCAAGAGAGATCCCCAATTTCCTATTGCAATGGCAACAACTGTCTCCACGAGGCTAATTTGGGCCCAACCATTGATATATCTATTATTACTATTACATGGAATGAAATGCGCTCACACAGTAACAATAATCTAAGACACCATTACTGTATGAGATTTTCTTTGTTTGTGGGAAGGGAACCTTCTTCCATGTGGCAATCTGACTAATAAAGTCTACTAATCATCTCTATGGAATTAAGTATGTAATATCTTATGAAGAAACACATACAAGAGAGTGGGAGGAAATCAATAGAGGGGCTGCTCCTTTGCATTTCGTTCTCCTTGACTCCCCATCTTCGGAATGATCAAGCCCCATTGCAGTTGCCCAACAATGGCACTATCCATACATTGGTGGAGCTCAGCCGCTGCAGCTCATTGTACATATTAGTATTGAGCTTTTTATTCAGGTCACTACCTTATTCCAGTTCCCCTTATTTTTTTCTCAGATTTTGAAATAGAATTCCAGTTTAAGCTTGATATTCTGCACACCAACTATTACGTGCCTCTATTTACCTACATTTCATTTACAGTGTGGTTCCTATTAAATTCGATTGATTTTTATGGTGATTGTAGCTGAGTATCTACCGTTCTCCGTAGCCCTCTTATTTACTCTTGAATTTCCTCCAGATTCAACATGAGGATCTTTTGTTTCCATTGGACTTTTTAACCTCTGGGCCATTCCTTTCTCTGAGAGTGAAAATGGTCAGTATTGCTCTGGTTTCCTACGGTGAAGCATCTATCTCCTCTCACTCACTGATAGTAATCCATTTGTCTAGTAGGAAAAATATAAACACGACCTGATTATTGCACGATTTACTTACAATGTGATAATGTCTGAAAGTTAAACATGGTCATATGTGCAATATCTAACTTCTCTTGAAACGTGAACCGTCATGAACACTGTGAAGGCATTAGCATGAATGTTAAGGTCTTTTACAATTCTCTTCCATCAAAGCTCTTTTTTTCTCTCCTCATTTATGGTCTCTCCTTGTAAGCTTGCTACCTGATGAGTCACCTAGGAAAACAGAATACAGTATTGTTTCAGACTTGCTACCTGATGAATCACCTAGGAAAACAGAGCTTGCTCCCTGATGAATCACCTAGGAAAACAGAACATACTATTGTTTCAGACTTGACTCACCAAGGAAGCTGTTAATCTCTCTTGTTATCACTTACTAAACCCACTGCCTATGTACACTGTACTTGGATACCAGGAACTAGAAGCTCAATCACATAGAGTTTCAGTCTTCAAGTAAATCAGCATGTGATTATGATATGTTCCATGCAAGCTCTGTCAATTATGATCCCTGATTTCCTATTGCAACGACTGAAGATGCCTCCACAAATCTAATTGAAGCCTCAATTATTGAGAAATCTATAAAACTTCCACGGGGCCGAACTTGACCACAGAATCTAAGTTCCAAAAGCCATATTGCACCATACATCAAATAGATGAACTAAGTATCAACAATAGAGCTCTTCAATCCTTAGAGACTTAAAGCATTGGTAGTCATTAGATGTCTGGCCGAATGCCAACTGTGTCTAGAAACTACAAGCACCTAGGGAGCTCCTTAAATCAAAGGAATTCAATGCAATGTACTTTTATTTCACTTACATGCTAATCAATAAATTTTATTATTGAAGAATCATGTAAGTCCCTTATGTCACAATCTTATGTTGTGGACCTGATTTTTAAATTTTATCCTTTATCTCTCTGTATAACAACTCAAATGGAGATACTTAACAGCTCTGCCCTTGATGTTGCCATTTTCAAGAACTCCTGCAGACCCACAGATGTTCTAGAATTTTTCCAATATGCTGGTTATCTATTAACTGTAGGCAGAGTCTGCCCTTGATGTTGCCATTGTCAAGAACTCCTGCAGACCCACACATGTTCTAGAATTTATCCAATATGCGGGTTATCTATTAACTTTTGACAGATAAAATATTTGAGTTGTATTGTTTTTATGTGACAAACCCAATATTTTTGCTCTCTAATCATAATGTTGAAACTAACTCGTGTGATAATCTTTATGGCCAAGAATAATGCTCAAAACTGATGCTGAAGGAAACATTATGATTAGATTACATATTAACAAGAGCAAATGGTTTACCTATTATTCACTATAGTAGAAAGTATCCATTGCAATTACAAACTAGCTACAAGTGAGTATTTTCCTTCTAGTCTTCAATTAACGCTGAATGTTTTACCTCAACTTTTGCTTTGAGATGTGGAAAGGATCCATTTTGAAATATGGAATCGATCCATTTCCGGGTTCTCCATGAAAGCATTGTATATTTCTTTGCAACAACAAATTTTATTCATTTTATATATCTTTAAAAAAGAAACAGTCAGAAAGAAAGCTATCAGGAATGACACTAACCTGTCATAAGATTTAACATCGTTAATCTTTAAAAGTTATTCGGGGTTTGCATTACTTAATTATTCTACACATCATTAAGAACCCTGATGAGAATGTCAAAAGCAATAACACATTACTTTATTTTCGAGGTCATCAACAAAATCTCAAAAAACAATTATACATTACTCTTTTCAACCAAATAAATTCATTTGGCCAATTTATTAGATTGAAAGTTACAACTGAATATTAAATGAAAATCATTTTATTTATAAATATTAAAAAAAATACATATTTTTATATCATTTACTTCATAGATAAGAATATTAACATCATGGAAGGATTATAAACCAAATGATATGTAGATTTGCAATCCATTATATAGTGGGATTCCCGTGACAATCGTTTAACATAAATATGTTTCAACCAAAAGTAAAGACTATGTGTGGAACCAGAAACTCGATTATGAAAGTGTCTTCTTTAGATGTCGATCCTGCTTTGAGACAGACCATCTAGCCAAAAATTGCCCAAAAGTCTCCGAGAAAAATTCTACTAGAAAAAACCACCACAGATCTACATGGTGGGAAGGAGCACAAAAAGAACACTACATTGTCATCAAAGAAGAATACTCTAGAGAAAACTTTGAATCACAAGAAATCGGGCAAGAAAGAAACAACTCTCAAGAAAAGCAGAAAGAAGGCCCTGCGCAACAACAAAAAAGTGAACTCGACGACCCCTCAAGCATCAACACATATGAGGATTTAAACACCACACAAAATAAATCTTCATTCAACAACAAAGCAGATCTCCTAGACCAAACTTCTTCTCCAACTATCTTCAAAAGGATGAACACAATAGATCGTGAAACTAAGACACCAATGTCCCAAGAACCAGAAGAGATGAAGGATATGCAAGATAAAGGAAGTTGGAAGACTATAGAGAGAAAAAAGAAAGCTACAGCACCAATCTCGCCAAGCAAGATGAGGAGCCAAACAATTAAAAACTAAGAAAATTATAGGTCCGATAGACCAATTTGGTCTCATTGGACGTTAACTACTATCATTATCATCATCATCATCATCACAAAAGCATTGCCATAATATTGTCATTGTAAGGATAATGGTAAGACTGAAAACCTTTTATTGTCATCAATTTCAAAAACTAAAATGTAGAAGAACTTCAGTCATTTGATGTAGAGATGTAATTTCTAGTTGCATTTGTATTGATAAGAAACTTAGATATGCTTCGTCTCAATCTCCTAGAAGCAACTTCATTTGCCACCAAATCATCTTTGATACTCTCCAACATCCTTACCACAATTGTCATAGTTGGTCTTTCTTATGGGGAATGTTTTGAACAAAGCAAACCAACATGTAGCAAATATAGTAGACATTTGTATACTTTTTTTTCATTAAATTCATCTCCACACACCTCACTAAAAAGGCTACATAATGATACTAACCTGTCATAAAATTTAACATCCTTAATCTTTAAAAGTTACTAGGAGTTTGTATTACTTAATTATTCTACACATCAGTAAGAACCTAGATGAGAATGTTAAAAAGCAATAACACATTACTTTATTTTTCATAAAATTTAGCATCCTTAATCTTTAAAAGTTACTAGGGGTTTGTATTACTTAATTATTCTACACATCATGAAGAACCCAAATGAGAATGTCAAAAAGTAATAACACATTACTTTATTTTCCACGCCATCAATAGAATCTCAAAAAACAATTATACAATACTTTTTCCAACCATATAAATTCATTTGGCCAATTTATTAGGTTAAAAGTTACGGATGAATATTAAATAAAAAACATTTTATTTATAAATACTAAAAAAACCACATTTTTTTATTATCGTTTACTTCATGGATAAGAATATTAACATCATGGAAAGATTATAAACCAAATGATATGTAGATTTGCAATCCATAATATAGTGATAATTCCATGACAACCGTCTAACATAAATATGTTTCAACCAAAAGTACAAAAATATTGCCATAATATTGTCATTGTAAGGATAATGGCAAGACTGAAAACCTTTTGTTGTTCTCAATTTAAAAAACTAAATGTAGAAGAACTTTGGTCATTTGATGGAGAGGTGTCATTTCTTGTTGCATTTGTATTGATAAGCAACTTGGATATGCTTCATATCAATCTCCTAGAAGCAACTTCATTTACCACCAAATCATCTTTGATACTCTCCAACATCCTTATCGCAAGTCTCATAGTCAGTCGTTCTTATGGGGAATGTTTTGAACAAAGCAAACCAACATGTAGCAAAGATAGTAGACATTTGTATACTTTCTTTTCATTAAGTTCAACTCCACACACCTCACTAAAAAGGCTACATAATGGTACTAACCTGTGATAAAATTTAGCATCCTTAATCTTTAAAAGTTACTAGGGGTTTGTATTACTTAATTATTCTATACATCATTAAGAACCTTGAGGAGAATGTCAAAAGGCAATAAAACATTACTTTATTTTCCATGTCATCAAAGAGGATCTCAAAAAGAAATTATACATTACTCTTTCCAACCATATAAATTCATTTGGCCAATTTATTAGATTAAAAGTTACGGCTGAATATTAAATAAAAATCATTTTATTTCTAAATATTAAACAAACAATTTTTTTTATTATTTACTTCATGGATAAGAATGTTAACATCATGGAAGGATTATAAACAAAATGATATGTAGATTTGCAATCCATAATACAGTGGGATTTCCATGACAACCGTCTAAAATAAATATGTTTAACCAAAGTACAAAAATATTGCTATAATATTGTCATTATAAGGATAATGGCAAGACTGAAAACCTTTTGTTGTTATCAAATTCAAAAACTAAAATGTAGAAGAACTTTGGTCATTTGATGTAGAGGTGTCATTTCTTGTTGCATTTGTATTGATAAGAAACTTGGATATGCTTCATCTCAATCTCCTAGAAGCAACTTCATTTGCCACCAAATCATCTTGGATACTCTCCAACATCCTTACCACAATTCTCATAGTTGGTCTTTCTTATGGGGAATGTTTTGAACAAAGCAAACCAACATGTAGCAAAGATAGTAGACATTTGTATACTTTCTTTTCATTAAGTCCATCTCCACACACCTCACTAAAAAGGCTGCATAATGATACTAACATGTCATAAAATTTAGCATCCTTAATCTTTAAAAGTTACTAGGGGTTTGTATTACTTAATTATTCTACACATCATTAAGAACCCTCATGAGAATGTCAAAAAGCAATAACACATTATTTTCCACGTTATCAACAGAATCTCAAAAAAAAGTTATACATTAATCTTTCCAACCATATAAATTCATTTGGCCAATTTATTAGATTAAAAGTTACAGTTGAATATTAAATAAAAATCTTTTTATTTATAAATATTAAAAAACACATTTCTTTATTATTTACTTCATGGATAAGAATGTTAACATCATGAAAGGATTATAAACAAAATGATATGTAGATTTGCAATCCATAATATAGTGGGATTTCCATGACAACCATCTAACATAAATATGTTCGACCAAAAGTACAAAAATATTGCCATAATACTGTCATTGTAAGGATAATGGAAAAACTGAAAACCTTTTGTTGTTATCAATTTCAAAAACTAAAATGTAGAAGAAATTTGGTCATTTTATGTAGACGTGTCATTTATTGTTGCATTTGTATTGATAAGCAACTTGAATATGCTTCGTCTCAATCTCCTAGAAGCAACTTCATTTGCTACTAAATCATCTTTGATACTCTCCAACATCCTTACCACAACTCTCATAGTTGGTCTTTCTTTTGGGGAATGTTTTGAACAAAGAAAACCAACATGTAGAAAAGATAGTAGACATTTGTATACACTGTTTTCATCAAATTCATCTCCATACACTTCATGAAAAAGGCTACTTTCAATTACCTCATTCACATTGTTTGGGTATGCAAAGTTTACTCAATTGTGCAAGTTTAGATCTCCCACAAACATGTGAGTAGTTGGTTGTTTTCTAGTGAGCATTTCCAATCACATAATTCCATAGCTATAAACATCTCCATGGGTGGAAACTGTTCCACAGAGTCCATACTCTACAGCGAAAAAAACCTTCATTAAATCTTACTCAATAAATCGATATAAATATTGTTAATGAGAGGAAAAATGAAAGTGATGTTTAAGAAAGTCATACCTGGGGCAATGTAGCCAATTGATCATCTTAAAGCAAGTGATGAAGCATGTGATTTGTAAAGCTTTCACCAATTAGTCTTGCAATACCAAATTTTGTGACATGGCCTAACATATTTTCATCCAAAAGTACATTATTAGGTTTTATATCACAATGCACTATTTTCATGGTGAAGATATTCCATGGCATGGGCCACATCTATGACAATGTCTAATCTTTTTTTCAACCCCAATTTACATACATCCTCACCATTGTTGCCATCTCTATTAGGGTACAAATGTTTCCCTAAGCTTCTATTAGACATAAACTCAAACACTAAACCTTTGAAATGCAGGTAATTATCGTTTTAGACAATCAGATAAAATTCCATTTATTTACTCGAACTCGATTTTTGTGATAATGTTCGTTAACGCTTTCCCTGTAGAAAGTTCAGTTTTTTCAATCATTAATTTTTCTGTATCTGTTTCTCATCTCTGTTAGAAATCTGGTGTCTTTTCATTCTTTCAGTAGCTTACATTTGCACAGTTTCGTCAGTGTCTGTACTTACATTAATATAAATTTGAGTTGGTCGTTTAGGGTTTCGTTGCCTATTCTGTAACACCCTTTTTTTCATTGTGAATGTAAAATTTTCTTTAGGGCAATATTTAGATTCTTGGTAGGACTTTATTTTTACTTGGTTTGAATTTCATGTGATATTTATTATTCTATGACTTTTGGTCAGTATTAATTGTATAGTTAGGGTTTGTTATATTCTCACGCTTTTGCGCATACTTGGTTTGTGATATGTGTACTTCTCAAATGTTTCAGTTCTATGAAGAATTTGGCCCAGAAATATTTTTGAAATTTGCCATCTCTATGTTCAATGTGCTTTCTTTACAGGTATAAGGGTTCTTTTGAACTAATTGAGATAGTAATGTTCATTTCATTGTAAGGACCATGTATTACAAAATGTAATGTCGGTGATGTACATTTATTAAGCTCCATGGTTTGGTTTGCCTCTCACAATTTTAATCTGTTTGATGGAGAGTAGGTTTTAGGTTTTGAAGATCTATTGAGGAGTGGTATTTGCAGTCTCTCCTCTAGCTAGGGAACGAAGGACTATTCAATCGGCATGGGTGTTTAGAGGGGAAAAAAGAGTTATGGCTGAACTTGAGCATTTGCTGCTAGAAGTAGCTGGTTGAACAGCTACCAATGATGGAAAGCAAAACTGAAATCCTACGAAAGGGAGACTGGAAGATTCTGATTCAGATGATGGCAGTGACTCGAAATACATTGATGACGATGATTCAGATGATGTTGGGATAGCAAATAGGAAGGCTTCTGGGTCAAGAATGCCCCTAAAAAAGAGATTTGATTCTGGTGACAAGGATGATGATGACAGGGGTCATCGTGATGATTCCGATAGCGAATTATCCATAGGAAGTGATTTATACAAAGATGATGAAGATAGGGAGCAGCTTGGGAAAATGCCTGAACTGGACCAGGAGTTGATTTTGGCAGAATGAGCAGAAGAAAGGGGTAATTATTTAATGCGTAAAAGGGCTTGCCAAAATGAGATTAGCAATCAACAACGGAAAGAAATAGGGCCTTCATATTCACGGATGCGCTCTTCTGTGAAATCGACAAGGCCTGTAAAAGAAAATGCTTTGATTGAATTGGTAGCAGGGCGGCAGAAAGCACATGATTCTGACATTTAGCGTAAGCGGAGAGATAATATTGGTTCATCTAAGGGGCATGATTCATCACCTAGTAGAAGAAAATCTCATGCGAGTCTGAGCCTTAGTTTTTCATCCTCTAGTGAAGGAGAAGGAAGTGGAACTACTCCCTCGTTTAGGAGCTGTTATCACTCCAAGAAACTCACCTAGGTTGTATATCAGTGATGCTCAGGAACATTAAAAATTTAACAATTCTATCGGATGAAATGATGGATAAATGTAGGACGTGCAGCACCTTTAAGCCAGATAGCCACTTCTACTATGATTGACCCCATACATGGGTGAACACCCCCAGACTACAAGGCTTTTAACCACCAATTACTCACAGCTTAAGGTAAAGGTGATAATGAAGAAAACTAATCACCCCAGCGGATGCACAGGACCCTGTGATGGCCGGCGGCAACTAGTAAAAGGTCTGTAAATCTGAATTCTAATACATAGACAGGATGACAGCTCTCTATGCATTACAACAATAGAAACCTACATACATGTTCAGTTATACATACCAAATTCTAACACAGAGGTGGGATGACAGCCCCTCTAATGCTAACATTTACAGCAAATGAACGAATGAAAAACAGGCACAGCCTGGAACAAGAAGAAGAAAAGGAAAGTGAGCAATTGACAGCAAAAGAAGCTTGTATCAATTGGAAATGAAGACCAGACGCTGCAGGTTACAAAGTAGTTACAGTCTCCAGAAGTTAGAAGGCTACAATAAGCTCTCATTCCTCAAACACTCATCACCTGATTACATTTGAGTTCTGAGTATATATAGTGTTACAATACAAACTATATCAGTTAAACAATGCGTGGAGGAGCCCATAAATGGCCACCAACCATATTTACATTTAGGAATGGCCCTCTGATACAAATCTGACTGTGTTTTGAATAGATTTGTCCCTCTCTGGTGCTCTGCGGTCCTTTTTGGGTAGGTGGAATGAAATATGGGTGAAGCCCATAGCCATTGAATGCTTTGACTGGATCTGCGGTGTCCTACTTCCTCCTCGGCCATACTGCTGATTAACTGCAGTCACTGAACATTGAAATGGCTCCATCATGACTGATAAATGTTGATATGTTTGGGGCACGTCCTCTTTCCTGCTTGGCCATACTGTTATTTGAAGGCAACTACCTACTGCGCTGTACTGCTGCATGCTTGCTTTGACCAGCTCCGCGCCACTGAGAAATCCTACCCGCTTTGCCACATTTTAAACATTAACAGTCAATGCATGCATCACTCCTCTATCGGGTCGCCTTTCGGGTCGCAATCGCACATGATAGCCGGCTAATCCTCTGTTTCATTGTATTCGAAAATACATGTAAAAATGTCCCAAAATCATAAAAATGGCTTTTGCGGACCTCAAATATTATGCCATTCTACTTTGAAAACCCATCGGGTCTGGGCCTCATCGCATCGGCATCCATACATGCAATTTTCTATGCACCACTGATTTCCCCGATTGCGATATGCCGACTGCGAAATGGGCCCATACCACCGATTCCTCATATTTGGAAACATATATAAAAACACTAAAAAAGACCTTTGCGCGGACTTGAAATTTTATGAAGAATCACTCATAATGATATCGGGTCCGACCCATCGGGTCGCATACATGCCTTGTATAAAAGCTCCGCCCCTTTTAAAAGCGCCGATAGCAATATCACCGCGAACCCGAAAATTTATGAGAAATAATTTATAGCGCTATCGGGTTCGGCTTATCGCATCGCAATCATAACCATGCAAAAGGCCCTGCCCCCTTTGTAAGCGCCTATGCGATATGCCGACGTGATATCGGCGATGTGATGTCGACGATCGCATATCTCCAAATATAAAGGCCCAAACCTCTTTTGTAAGTCCTCCATTGCGACCCGCCGATGCGATATGCCGACGTGATATCGACGATCGCTCATCGGTGAGGTCTCCTGAGTCGCTGCCACTGCCCGCCTGCTCCGATTGCGGTATGCCGACGCAATCTTGATCGTTGATCGGCCAGATCCAATGGCTGATATGATTTCGGACCCTTAAGCCTGCAATTTGAGATTTTTCATGATTTTAGAGTATTTGTGCCTCCCGATAGTGTATTTCCGCTCCTCCAAGGGCTTTCCTCTTGCAACTTCTTCAGCCGGTAGGAATATTTTAGCCAAATTTGGGAGAATTGAACATCAGAAATGGTTCGCTTGGCATGAAATTAGTTGTGTTTGCAGCCTTTGAGAGTGCTTGAATCCATTTTCTTATCCTTTTACATAACAGAGCTAACACTGGCTCCTTCTGGGGATGAGACCCTGCCTGTGAGGTCTTAAGAACTTGCAGATCAATGCCTTTCCCACAACAAGTCAAATTAGCAAAAATTCCTAGTGCTCCATTGGGCATGGAGTCTACTATGGCTACACTAACAACCGATAAAAGCAAAATATTTACAGCTTTAAGGCCAGAGACCTTAAATGACATAGTTTTTCAAAAACCGCCCATTAACTGGGCCATCAAAAACTGTCTCGCCTTCCATACTTTTCAGTATGAAGGTATTGTTCCCTTGAATCTGTGAAATAATGAACGGGCCTGTCCAGAGAGCATCGAATTTCCCATGATTGCCTTTCTTTTCTTTAAAAGCATCCCATTTCATAACCAAATCCCCAACCCGGAAATTGTTTCTTTTTGCCTTCTTGTCAAAGGCTTCCTTGACCTTTTGCCGATGTGCTGTAGCTTTTTCAACCAGCTGTTCTCGAATCTGATACAATTCTGTTAAATTAGTGATTCTATTTGCCATATCATACTCTTTATTCTGCGTTGTTTGAAGCAACTTCGCCACTGGGAGTGTAAGTTGAATTGGAAAAATGGCATCAATACCATATACCGGCTTGAAGGGAGAGCAACCTGTAGATCTCTTGATAGTCACTCTGTCCGCCCAAAGTGCATACTTCAGCTTGGCATCCCAATTCTTTTTATTATCCTCTAACAGCTTCTTAATTATCCTAATCAGACTTTTATTAGAGGATTCTGCTAAACCATTTCCTTGTGGGTAATAGGATGTGGAATGAACAAGTTTAATGCCCATCGAATCACACATTTCCACCAATTCTTTTGCCCTGAATGCTGTTACGTTATCTGTTATTAGCTTATGCGGGCAACCAAATCTGCTGAAAATATTTTCTTATAAGAATTTCATGACCACATTATGATCAACCTTCCTTTTTGGGATTGCTTCAATCCATTTTGTAAAATAATTAGTGGCCACTAATATCCACCTGTGCTGGCCACTGGAATGTGGGTTGATTTCACCAATAGAATCCAAGCCCCACTGCTGAAAAGGTCCTTTTGCAATTATTGGCTTTAGGGGCAGGGATTTCAACTGCTGCTTACCTTCGAATCTCTGGCACCTGTCACAAGATTTAACAAAAGCAAAAGCATCAGAAATAAAGAGGGCCAATAGTATCCGGCTCTGAGAATCTTTTGGGCCGTAGTTCTCCAATAATGATGTCCTCCACACATGCTGTCATGGAATTGCTGCATAACTACTATTGACTGTTCTTTGTCCAGACATCTTAAAAGCACTCCAGATGGATCTCTCCAATAAAGCAAACCATCATTGATGCAATATTTTGTTGCCTTGAGTTTTAAAGTTCTTGCTTGACTTTGACAAAAATCTGAAGGGACTTCAAGCCTTAAGAGAAAATTGATTATTGCAGCATACCAGCTACATGAAGCTAGGTTCTTGGGCATTGAATGCTCTCTCTTCGTTTCGGCTGTTTCATGCTCTTCTGTTTGACCATCTTCTGCTACATTGAACAAGAAATCAATGTCCAAAGACCCGCAATTTTCCTCATTCAACAATTTAGCAAGCCCTTGACCCCTTACCAGCTTGGTGGGCTTCAACTCTATGTTGAATTCTATCATTTTTGCAATCCATTTTTCTCTTTTTCCATCAACATCAGGTTGCGTTAATACATCCTTTATTTCAACAGAAGGCACATATGCAACTATTTTGGAATGCAAGATGTATACTCGGAAAGATTTCAAATATTTGACAAGAGCATAAGCCTGCTTTTCAATAATATCGTACCTTAACTCAGCATCCCTTAAGTTCTTGCTGAAAAAGGCCACTGGATGCTCTTGATCTGCTTCATCTTGCTGCAACAGAACAGCTGCGATTGTGTCCTTAGAGGCAAATGAGAACAGATGAAACTCCTTGCTATAGTCAGGGCTTATTAAAGTAGGAGCTTGCATAATAGCCTTCTTAATGGAATCAAAAGATTTCCTTGCTGCATCAGTCCATCTTACCTCTGCTCCCTTTTTTAACATGGAGGTTATGTGCTTAACCAACTCAGCAAAATTAGGAATGAACCTCCTTACAAAGTTGATTTTGCCTAGAAAATATTGTATATCTTTCTTTGATCTAGGGAGAGCCAAGGCCTGAATTGCTTTGACTCTTTCTGGGTCGATTTGAACACCTGCAGCCGACACTACATGCCCCAACAGTTTGCCTTCTTCCAAAGCAAATTGAGACTTTTTGGGATTGAGCGAAATTCCAAATTTCCTGCATTTTAAAAACACATTTTTTAAATGTTGTAGATGATCACGATGGCTGCCAGAATAAACAGTTATGTCATCAAGATATATCAGCACGAACTTATCCTTTTCACCCACAAAAGCAATATCCATAGCGCGCTGAAAGGTGGCTCCAACATTCATCAGTCCAAATGGCATTTTAGCATACATGAACGTACCCTAAGGCGTGGTAAATGCTGTTTTCTCTTGATCATCTGGATGCACAATGATTTGATTAAAGCCTGAAAATCCGTCTATAAAAGACATTACTTTGGCACTTGAGACTTGCTGCAACAAATGCTCCATTTTTGGCGGAGGATAATTATCCTTTTTGGAGCACTTATTTAGATTCCTGAAATTAACACACAGTCTGATTTCTCCATTCTTCTTCCTCACGACAACCAGATTCGCCACCCATTTAGAATATCTGAGAGGCACTATTATCTTAGCAGCCAGCAACTTTTTAATTTCTTTCTCCACCAGAGGAAGGAGCAACGGATTCATTGGTCTCAGCTTCTGTTTGAAAGGAATAGTGTCTTTTTCAAGCAGAATTTTATGCTGAATTACATTTTTGTCATATGTTTTCAGATCGCTGTATTCCCAAGCAAACACATCAGCGAACTGCCTCATTAACTTGCAGTATTCGGTATTCTGCTCATCAGATAGTTTAGCGGACAGATTAATAAATTTGGGCTGGCCTGGGCTTCCTATATTATACTTACATACAGTAGATTGATCTTCTTTATAGGCAGCTTTGTAAGGCACATCATTGTGATCAAATAATCGCTCAAGAGGAATTAAACCCTTAGGAATGTGGTTGCTAGGAAGTTGGACTATGCTATTCTTGCCAATCTTATTTTTAAACTAGAACTTGGGAGCTTCTAGCAAAGCATCATTATTTTGGTCAATTTGCATTTCAGAAAATTCATCAATGACTTGAAGAAACCTATTCAACTCATCATCATCATCAAAAACTTTCCAATGGTGGACATTATCAGGCACAGAGGGTCTATACTTCATTTGTACCTCATAAACTAGTTTGGGAGGAGATGGAGGGATGAACAAACTAGCAGAGACAGCAAGGGAGTCAGCAAGCTGATTTTGGGCTCTAGGAATATATGAAATGCAGAAAAAATCAAAGAACTCCTTGACTCTCCATACCTCATCTCTATAAGCTCTCAGCCTTGGATGCTTTGCTTGGAATGTTTTATTTACTTGCTGAATTATCAGATCAGCATCTCCAAATACCTTCAGCTTCTTTATTCCTCTGTCTTTGGCTGCCAGAAGGCCCAATAGCAGAGCTTCATACTCTGCTATGTTGTTTGTCACCTGAAATACCAGCTTCAGGGACAATTCAACTCTTTCTTTCCGTGGGGATACCCTGCTCCTGCAGTCTCTTTGGTGCAAGCTCCATCAAAAAACATCTCCCAAATCTGTTCTTCTATATCAAGCTCGGCCTGATCTGATTGTTTCCTGATCTTCAATGAGGCCTTCTGAGATTCTTCTATTTGAAGAATGCATGCAACAAAATCAGTGTCCACTGCATATATGGGATGATTTGTAGGATTATTCTCATCACTAATGATATATGCCAGTTGTGCTTCTCTATATAATCTCCTGCTTTCTCCTCCAAACACTGGGACAGTTGCATAAGATAGATCATTCTGTAATGTCCCTCCTAGTCTCTTAATCCACCCTCTAGACAACAACATACCAAACTTTGGAGGGACATCGGCCACCACTATATCCATCATCATACTCTTCATAGGCAGCTGGGTTAAGGTAACGGCTATATCCTTAATCAATCCAAGGCATTTTACCTTCCTTGAATCAAAAGAGAACAAATCATGATAGGGTCTAGTGAT